>JAFEMH010005755.1:0-150560 GCA_022495995.1 Adenophora triphylla var. japonica
TTAGGATTAAAATCAGAAAAAAATGTGACTTTCCGTGGTGTTGTCTCGCGCGAGACTACTTGTCACGTGCGAGACAAGTGTTCGGTCTTTTCATATTTTGGCCAAAACCTTCAAGCCTTCATTCACCCTATTCAGCCAACTTGTTGGGACTCGATCATGGTTTAACACGGTTGCTACACGTCTAGGTTCTTCGCCAAAGCTCGACACGATGTCTGCTTCTCCTTCTACCACCGAGGCCGAATTCAAGGAATCTAAGACCGAACTCATCCAAGCCCGCTTAAGATGGACGAACAAAGTAAGAAAATTGATGAGCAAAATGCCCAAATGGCCGCCCTCAAGAGCTCAACGACATGAAAGTCAAGAAAGAAAGAAAACAAAAGAAGAAAGTTGGATCCTCCTCAGATGAAGAGGAATCCTATCAAAGAAAAATAGGAAAACTAAGAAATCAAGCAAGAAAGAGGGAAGAATTCGATTCATCTTCCTCCTCCGATGATGAGGAACATACCTCCAAGATTACTAAGACCAAAAAGGAAGGTAGTGATGAAACTACTAAGTTTGGTGACCATGTTACTAAAAACTACCTTGAGAAGAAACTTGTTATCATTGACCCTTGGTCATTCATTCCATTTGATCCCGATACCCTTCAACAATCCATTACCAAGTTTCCTCGCAAGTACAAGACACCCGATATCGCCAAGTTTAATGGTACTACTTGTCCTCAAGCTCATGTTGAGACCTACATTTGGGCCATGCTTTCAATGGGCATTGATAACACAATCTTAGCCCAATGCTTTCCTCAAACTTTGGAGGGTACTGCAAGGGATTGGTACATGTCTCCGTGCCCTAATCACATGATTTTCCCAGCCTCCTACCTTGCTGGACATAGGGAGGATAATCTTCAGGTTCTTGGAATCACTCCGTATGATGAGGAGACGAGTACTCTTCATATATCCGATAGAGAAGAAGTGACGGAAAGCGGCTTGGGTAGGCTCGTAACCTAAGCTACGACCAAGACTATGAAACTGACGAGGACCCTAGTCCCGTTAGCTCCCAATATGGCCGGGACAACCTTCACGTCACCCAGAAATTCATTGATAAAGGGGTCCAAAGGGAGACGAAGTCCCTGTTGAAATTGCTTGAAGTAGAAGTGGACATGGTTGTCGTTATAATAAAAACTCTTCTCCGCGACATCACTTTCAAAGGTGGGACGTCCGATATAAGTTAAACGAAACTCATTCCTGTCCACCCCGTATCTCGTATATAATTGCTCCAACATGGGATCCCCGGACTTAGGTGGTCTATCTCGGCCTCGTCCTCCTCTTCCTCGGCCTCCCTTTCCTTTAACTTGCTCACCCTCAACAAAAGCATCGACGATCTTGGTAGACGAGGAGGCCTCACCCCCTCTTCCTGTCATATCTGCAAAATGCCGAGGAGTCAAGGTTAGTTACGTCGTCCACGGCTGATATTGAGACTGGGAAGAGGGAAGCCCCTCCTCGTCATCACAGTAAGGCCGAGGAGGGAGCCTTACCATTCAGACGCTCACGACGTGAAGTGATACGAAGACGGGTAGAACAAATTGATATGCTCGATGATCTCGGCTCTATCCTCGAAACAAGATTATACTAGGGGACAATAGAATCAACTCGATCTATCCCTCGTCTTGTTCGGATATTGAATGTACAATCTAAATGCACAATCCGTATTTAATGACCATTTTCCCTATCTCGGCCCGAGGTGCTTTGTATTGTGGTCCTCTCTGCCTCTCGATAAGCCCTTAGAATTTACCTTGGTGGTACCCATAACTTGAAATTGAGGGAATGGTCCCAGAGACGATCCATTTTCTAAGGGAATGAAGGGGCAAGAAGATTCGAGAATCAAATTTTCCGGAAAAAAGCTTCAGCGGCTTCAACCAATGGCGGTTTTTTTGAAATCTAAAGCCCTATGAAAACCACAAGCATTGTAAAATCAAGTATGAAAATAAGAGGAAATGACATACATTTTACGAAGAATGGACAAAATCGATCAACTAAATCAAACTTTCCTTTGAGGGAATCGAACGTCGCCGGTGGCCCAGTATCGAAAGCTCGAGAACACGTCGGAGGGTTTAAAGTTTCTTGCCTTTGCTCTCAAATAATACGGATGCTAAAAGGTTAAAATGAAAGGGGATTTACGTTTTTATATTCACAATAATTCCAGGCAGAAATCGAAAGCAGAGAGCTAGCAGGTAAGACACGCTAAAGTGAATGCGTGTAACAGCTGAGGCATGTCGGAGTCTTGGGGCCCTTGCGTCATGCGTCATGCTATTAATCGGCGGATAATGGAACGGTGCTCGGTTGAAGCGGCTCGACACGTAGCGGCTTTGTTCGTATTCTGTGGCAGGACGGATGACTTTCTCCTCGTCTTAAGCCGAGGTTTAAGTCGGGGGCAGTGAGCAACATAGACCGAGATACGAACATGGGCTTGTCAGAGTCGGCCCCAGTGGATTGAGCTATAGCATAATCCGTCTACGAGTTACGAGAGGCAACAATGGGCTTCCTCGGTCTCGTACCTCGTCATCAAATAAGGCCAATCTAGGCCCCGACAAACACAGCAAGCAAAATATGCACGAAGTGAGGGCCGAGGAGACCTCCCTCGTATGCAAGAGATCGCCTCCCGTATGGGGACGAGGGTGCCTTCCTCCCGGCCTTGACGTTATCAACGGGCTCCACATGTCCTCGTTCCTTCCCCAGGCTCATCATGGGCCAGGGAGGTCATGAGATGACGAAGGAGAGAAAAAGTTCGCACCTCGCGCGTATCTTCGTATGTCAGAGGAACGAGTTCATTCTCCTCGGCATATCGTCATATGACGAGAGACAATATCATGCATCTCGACATTTCTTCATGTCGGCAAAGCTTTTATATGACGAGGAGATAAATTCATGCGTCTCGGCCTACTGCGAAATGACGAGATAAGAAAATTACTACTCCTCGGCTTCACCTGCAGCACAACGTTCGCAGCAATCCTAGTCAAACAAGAGATTCGGAGATTACAATCTTATCGAAATTGTAACCACCTCCTACAATTCGGATCAAATAAGAACTCCTTAACAGATATAATCCTCTTTAGGATTATACCTTATCTCTTTCTAGTCCAAGTTGAAACATGAATTACATCAGTCTGACCCTTTATAAATACAAGCCGCTATATCACATTATTTGAGTACGTTACTTTTATATCCGGAAAAACTTTCTGTCAATTTAGTTTCTCTACGCTACAAACCAGTGAACTTACTCTCACTTGGCGGGAGGGGCGCTTCGGCTAGGTGAAGCCCCGGCTTAGTTTCGTGTTTTTGTCTTATTTTCGAGGTTAAGCAATTGCCGAGCAAACAATCGCTTGGATTTGGTGAATTGTGACAATTTTGGCATCATCATGTTTTTTTATATTAATATTTAATTGATATATTCGGTTATGTGATATTTGTAACTAAAATGAGAATTTGAGGAGCATTTTGGTAAATTTAAAAGAGTATACTCCCTCCGTCCAGTAATACTTGACCACGATTCTTTGTTAGATACGGGGAATTAAGGAAAAAGTAAAAGGTTGATGTGTTGTGAGTGCTTAGATAGTTAAGTAGGAGAGAGAATGAGTGGAGAGAGAATGAGTGGAGAGAATAGTAAATTATAATGGTGTTGTGAGTATTAAAAAATAATGTAGGAGAGAGAATGAGTGGAGGGGAATAGTAAAGATTCTTTGCCATTTTAGGAAGTGTGAGCACTTATCCGGTGGAGACTTGCCCAGAAATGGAAAAGTGTGTCGAATGATATTGTGGGACGGAGAGGGAGTATTATTTAATCTTTCTTTTTAGTTTTGCAGTTTTTTTTTAATTAGATACTATAGCAAATTTTGTATTTAAAAAGAAAAAAAAGATATTTTTTAATAAGTTAATGCATTTTACATTTAAAATAATACAATTGTATACACATACTTCTAGTTTTGCAGGGCTTTGTTGAGTGGTCCAAAATTATAATTTTTAACTTAAGAGGCCGACACAACACAATGTGGTAGATAAAGAAACAAGACATACTTAAACAACAACAACGACAGGAAAAAGTGAAAAGCAGCATGTTTTATCAGGGTTGAACTTATTTTAACCCGCCTCATTTAACATGTATGTTAAACGCAGGTTCAGATGAGTTGCATTCGTGTCCAACCCATTAGGCTCCAGCTGTTCGACCAACCCGTATCTCTGTATTAATTCCAACTTAATTGCCACCTACAAACCACCTACTATTAGTTTACCACTACTACCATGAACCTTCCTAGTTGCTATGTATTTGGGTGGACTTTTGGACTTCGTACTTTCCAGGGATACAGAATTTCTCCTCATATAGCTAAACCCATGTTCTAATTAAGATCGAAACAACAATATCCATACAAGGCCTAGTTGAAGAACACAAAGAAAATTATGAAGAATATGCATACAAGAAATCTTGTATGCTTATTTATGTTTTTGATCAGGGTTATAAGTGGCAGCAGCAACGAGATTGAAGTTGGGGTAGGAGTGGTTCTTGATGCCAATTCTTCAGAAGGGATACTGGGATTAAGAGACCCCAGAGAGCAGCCCATCAATGCTTCTGCTTCAGGTAAACTATTCCATCGGATTCATTCTTGAAAATACATTATTTTTTGTGAAATTTCCCTCTCTTCTTTTATTTAGAGAACAAAAGGACCTGCATTTTTTTTACCAGCTATCTTTTAGTCATCTCAAATAAACAAACAATGATATGGTTCATTAAGGAAAAAAACACCAATTTTGATATGGAAACTCAGAGTCAGGATTTGGGCTCTATTGTTGGCTGCAGAAAAGAAGTTGCGATTAGGCAGCTGTCAACATTTAGGGTCGTCAATGTTGACCGAAAACCGATCCAGAATCGAGAATGGCGATCCGATCAGAGAAAAATTAGGAGTTTGATTTGCAATTTTTAAAATTAGATGCGAGGTTCGGATCACGTTGTCGACCCGCCCGAAACCACGACCCGACACGAACCCTAAATAAAAGGGTTAATCTAATATATAAATAAAATATATTTAATATTTTCTTAAATTGTAAGTGAGATTTTGATGATTTTGAGATTATTCTCTATAGAAACATTCAACATTATGCTTAAAAATAAATTTTACTCAATATAAACTTAGGTTTAAAAAATAGACTTTAAATATAACTCGGGTCGGGTCGGTTTCGGGTTATTGAGTTTTCGGGCCGGGCTCGGATCAATGAATTTGAGATTCGGATGTGGCCGCCGATCCGATCCGATCCAGGAACTTTGACCCGTTGCCATCCACTAGTTGTATTCGAGTGATTTGAGTCCGTGAACTCTGAGCCCTTTCGGTTTTGGAATTTCCCAAAGCGGGTCCGAACTTCTCCAAGAAATACTCGACGAGAAGATTAGAGGACTTCTTTGGTGATTTCGATGACGCCATGTCGGCCCGCTAGCAGAAACGATGGCGTATCCCGGGATTTCAAGGGAGGATTAGGGTGTGAAGCATTTGATGCAAACGATGCCACCTCCCTCCTTGATCTTCATCAAAAACTCTACGCTACACGAATTGATTTGACCGGCTTTGCCGTACATGGAATCGATACGATAACTACACATTCAAATTCTTCGCAAAAAACCAAACTTTTAAACAATAACCATGAGGCGATTTCCCGATTAGAGTATCACCTAAATCATCGATGAGCACACGAGAACACCTGAAGCGTATTGTTGGCACCTATGTACCAAACCCGTAATCACTCCTCTGTAACCGCCTAAACAAATCTAAGAAGCCAAGTCGAGTTTGAGACACGACAAGGTAACCACCACATCAAACGGTTCCATGGAAACCCAGAATCTCTTCTCTCAGAAATTCATGGCGGAAACACCTAGTGGGCATCTCTAATCCTACCACTGAAACACAATAAAAATGCAAGAAATGCGCATTCACTAACATTAACAAAAAAGTCGAACCCAGATTTAATAACTAGGCAATGAATCACCAAGAAACTAAACCCGAATGGCCAAGCGATTCATGAGAACAAGATTTGAAACTTCACGTACTAATGTAACATTTACCACCAAGCACCACCAGGATTACACCTTTAAATCGATTTGGAGCCTTGTTTTGTTGTGAAATTGGAGTGCTTACTCCGTTGCAATCAAGATAAAGAAATCAGCCAACGCGCACGTACAAGAAAGGAACAATCGCACACAAGAACCACAAGGAGTTGTTTGCAGGTTCATTCACCAAGCTTCCGTGAACTACGTCCCAGGGGCAATTGCCCGAAGCCTGATATGTATTAGGCACTTCTCTCACAATATGTTGCCACACTATATGTTACAGAGCCGGGGAAATTATGCTTATAGTAGTTTATACTAAGGAACCTAGCTCAGTCATCGAAGAAGAAGAGATCCCCTAAATAAAATAGGAAACAAAATCAGATTAGGAAAACACTTCCCCAGAACTTGTGCCAGCAGCGCGGCCGCGCACTCCTGCAGCCGCGGGAATCGCCCTCCTCTTGCGAAGTTCCAGCCCCGATTTTGACACATCCAGCGCGGTCGCTCTCCACCCCACGAGCGCGGCCGCTCCTCCACTTTGCTAAACTCCTCCGTCGCTTCCTTTCCTTGCAGTTTAGGATCCAATCCAGCAACAATCTCCCAGGAGACTAAGCACCAACAAAACATAAAATCACCCATTAACTCCTTGCGGAGTAAAGACCTTCGAACACATTCCCACTCCCATATTGGCTTGACAGCTTTACCTCTCTCTCTCCTGCTCCCTCCCGAAGTATTAAAGGCGAGTTGAAACCCAGCTGGCGTTTCAAACCTACTCAGGTGTTAGATCGTTCTTGCCTCCCCAGATCGGCTTGCACCTTGATTTCTCCCACTTGCAGGAGTCTAACTTCGCCTTCTCCCTCCGAGACCCACGCCCTTCCTCGCCAATGCACTCCCACTTGAAACTTGGACCACACCTTGTTTCTTGCATCGAAAAGTTGTTCTTGAAAGTGCTGAATCCGGCTCTCTCTGTTAGGGCCACTTGGACATCCCAGCACGCGTTGATCAACTTTGTGTCCTCACCCAACGTACCGTTTCTTGATGTCTCCCCTTTTTACACCAACAGCGGGGCGGTTCTTAAGCCTCTTGCTCCTTTACCGGAACGAACATCGACATTGTAGATAGGAATACAACATGCTTCACCCTTAACCCCGTGAGCCGACACCTTAGCCCCGCTTTTGTGACTTCCCAGAGACCCGCTGATGAAAAGAAACACCGTACCGCTTGGCTGTCGAAGTTGTCCCTTGAAATCACCTACTCCTCCTCAAATCAGGAACGTAAATCACGTTGTGTAGTTATGTAAAACAGCCCCTAATTAGAGTGTGCTTCGTCATTACGTCCCCACTTACCTTTGATCTTGATGGTTGTACCCATCCACCAGATAGAGAACCCCGAAATCTCAGATTTTGTACCGCTTCATTGATTTTGCATCCCCATTACGCATGACAAGAAGCTCAGAATCCAACACCCAATCTTGCACCCATTTCTTCACTCCCCCAAGATTAATACATCACCACCGCATGCATCCGCAGCGTCGCGCACCGCCACCTTTTCCTAGGACGGTCATGGCGTATGCCCCGATTCGCCATGATGGTGTAGCAACTTGGCCTTTTTCCACTTAGGTACTCCCCTGTTTCTCTCCGCCTAAGTGCAGCCCGCGTCCCTACGGACGATTCTCCCCTTTTCTCCTTCCTTCCAGTGACTCCTCTTGAAGGATAAGAGATCTCTAACCTCCGTATACACCCAATCTTTGTTTTCGACGCGTACTAATCGTTGTGGACGGTAACCTCCCAAATGTTGCTATCGAGCAATGACTTTAGTAGAAAACAAGCTAGCACTTCATCGGAGAAAGTAATATCGACAACTTTTCAATTGGTCCACCATTACCTTTGAAATTGCCCAGAGTATGACTTTTTGGCCGGCGTATGCTGCCTACGACATCTTGCGCATTCGTGAGCCTCTTTATCAAATGCGCCTTATTGCCCGTATTCGAAGCGGCTTCTCATACATGTCGGGCACGGCGTTTGTAGCAACTCAGCCGTTATGTCTTTGGCACTCCCATAGCGTTAGTGCAACGTCGTCGGTTAGGAGCAGCTCCCTTCACAGCTCTAACGCCTTCCGATCCAGCGTCTCCCACGATCCCACTTGCGTGACATGTGCTTGGGCTTCGCCTTGAGGTCCACGTAGAAGATCCCTTACTGATAAAGGTGAGTCTTGATCCCTTTGTCTTGACGTGAAATTCACACCGTTGAATTTCTCGATTGAAGTTCTTCATCTTGATTGCCCTTCACCAAAAAATTTTGGCCAAGAACGCGATTCAAAATTAATCAACTAATGAAAAGATTTTGAATCCCCCAGACTAAGCTTACGATACCGGTTGTTGTAGAAATTGGTGCTCTCCGTTGCAATCAAGATAAAGAAATCAGCTCAGCCCAGCTTGTCTGAAAGGAACAATCACGAACACAAGAGTTGTTTACCCGGTTCATTCGCGGCTCGTGAACTACGTCCGAGGGCAGTATTGCCAAGCCATTATGTATTAGACATCCTCTCTAATATCATTTGCTACTTATATGTTCTAGAGCCAAGAAAATTATGCTTATATAGTTTATCTACGAGGAACACTAGCTCGAGTCGAAGAAGAGATCTAAATAAAATAGGAAACAAAAGGAAATCCCAGATTAGGAAAAAACACTTCCCCGGGCGCCGGCGCGGCCTGGCGCGCACGCCTTGCGTGACAGCTTGGTCGCGCCTCATTTGCCGAAGTTCCATTTGCCCAATTTTGACCGTGGCGCGGTCGACTCTCCACCACGAGCGCGGCCGCTCTCCCACATGCGAAACTCTCCGTCGCTTCCTTCCTTGCGGTTTAGGATCAATCCCGGCAGTTTTCCTACTCTACAGCCTCGAAAATCATCTTCCCGATCATTTCATTCACCAGTCGATCCACACCTCCCCAAATACGCAAACCCTACAAGTCGACCCGCTTAGCCCCATTTCCCAAAT
Organism: Adenophora triphylla var. japonica; assembly: GCA_022495995.1. Lineage (NCBI taxonomy): Eukaryota > Viridiplantae > Streptophyta > Magnoliopsida > Asterales > Campanulaceae > Adenophora > Adenophora triphylla. The sequence goes on from JAFEMH010005755.1 coordinate 9,076, forward strand.
CACACCTGACCCAGGAAAATCAGAACCAGAAAAACCCCAAATCCTCTCGTGGTGTTTTCTTCGCTACACTCGACCCCAAAGCCGAGATTCGAGAGAACCCGCCAGAATTTCTTCGGGCTGCCTAAACCCGAAAAGGTTGTTCAATTTCGGCCTCCGGTGAATGCGAAATACTTGTCTAAAACTACTTTCGGTAAAAATATTTGGAAAAGCGAGGGTGTGCATATGCCCACCCTTGCGCTTAGCTGGCGATACGCCGGTGCATGTAGAGGGTGACGAGGTTGCGAGAAGAAGCATTGTACCTTGGCTAAGATGTGCGAAATAGCACGGATGTGGGGGTTGCACTCGTTATAACCCCTCGAGGTGTAAGAATGGAGTATATGTCTGTGAATAATCTCTTAGGAGTAAGCTCTAGAGAGAATATATGTAGATAGAGAGAGAGCATAATGATGTGTGGACATACCTTTAGCGCTAAGTGAGGAGAGTTATATATATATATATATATATATATATATATATATATATATATATATATATATATCAAAAAAGAATCGGAGCTAAATCAATTTCCAACTCGGGCTCAGTTTGTTTTGTGCATAAAACGACTTTCTTGTAAAATAATTAAAAAAATTAGCTCAGACGAGGGCGGGGGTGGTGGTGAGTGGGAGGATTGGGGTGGGGGTGGTGGTGGTGGTGAGGTGGGGGAGGGAGAATTGTAAAATCCTAATTTTAATATTAATAATTTTTTTTTTATGAGGAATGGGGTAGGGGGTGGTTGATATGGGATGGGTAACTTGGGGTGTATGAAAAGTTAGGTGTGTGTGTGTGTGTGTAAGGGTGTTACCATTTTCGAAAAATGTTTTATTTAGGAAGCAGTCATTAGTAAGTCTCATTTACTTAGAAAAGTGGGGAAAATATTTTCCGAGGAAAGCATTTTCTTCGTTTTTCGGTCTTCTCAAACATATTGAAAAATAGGAAAAACGTTTTCAGAAAAACATTTTCTCACCGAACAAAACGAAGCCTGGAGAGAGGAGAATTTGGACTCAACTTGATATGCTAAACACAAAAGGTAATCCTTTGGAAAGATAGTCCCATTGATTATTTGATGGTCAATACAAATAAATGAACTTTAACCAAACATTAATGGTAATCTAATGATCCCAATGAAATTCTAATATTTGTTATTGATAATCACGTAATGATTTATCGATAACAATCTTTAGAGTTTCAATAGGATAATTAGATTGAGATTAATACTTGTTTAAAGTTCACAAAAATCAAACATGACTATTTTTTTATACGGATGGGATATCTATAGTATAAACTGAGAGCTCCACTCAGCTACGAGTAGAATGAAACCTTGAGTGTCGTGCGCGGGAAATTGCCATTTTGCCCTCACTATTTTGTCAGGCTTTCCCATTTTGTCCTCACATGACTTGGTATGTCGTACTGACATACTTTGCCTTTTTTATATATGAAAAAAAAGAAAAAAAAACCTCCACGTGGCGCTTGGACACGGGCATGTACTAGTTATTTAATATCAAAGCCAGGTGAATCAGCAGTTGTACCTAAAAGGGCATGAGGAAACTCCGGTAACCGAAGCTGAGATTTGGAGTGCGAGTGAAAGAGTTGTACAAGAGTTTGCAAAAGTTGAAAGAGACTCTCTTACCAATTCTTTAAAAGTAATGGGATGTTTTTGACTCTCTCTTGGAAATTACTACTATATCCAGATCTAGAACAGTATGCTCCCTACGCTAAAAGAAGCTGACGGTACAAGTGCTGAGTAGCTACAATGATCAGACCATTTTGCAGGTACTTTTGCCTTTCTAAAACTTAAAAAAAAAATAAGTTGCTTCTTTGATATGTAAGTAGAGCCTTGTAATGATGCTGATACATTGTCTCTTCTATGCAATGGGATCATAGGAGTTTAATGCAGCTGTGGGGAATGATAAAATAACAGCAAAACAGGTCAATGTATGTGGTTTTCAAGGGACAAGTATCTATGATCTTCAAGTCATTAATGCGCAGCTTTTTGTTTAATAATCATTGCCTCTTTGATAATACTTATACAATGGTACTGGCATGAAGATAGATCATACCTGAAATCGAAATCAACTTACACTCTGCGAGCCCCGATGCGAACATATACCGTAAGTACAGGTAGCCGTGATGTCAACACCGTCTTGAGTATTTTAGTATGACAACCTTCAACCCACGTCTATGCTAGAGAAATTCCTGGAGCTGATTTTGATAATGGAGGAAGTGGTGGTGGTGGTGGCAATTGGTTATAGCAGTGCAGCTGGGGGTCAACCAAGAGAGATGGATGATGGTTATAGCTCTTGAGAATGTAGCTAGGGGTCAACCACGAGAGATGGATAGTGGTTATAGCAGTGCAGCTAGGGGTCAACCACGAGAGAGATGGATACCGATGGTATGCGGCATTGGTGGAAAGAAGGCTGGGTGTTTTTTTGAGAAAAGATGGCACCACGTCATTGAGCATATTGTGAACTAATTCGATCCTCTGTTTTAGTCGACGGAGCATCTTAAAGTTAAATATATTTAGTTATTACGATCAATTATTAGTAGTTTTTACCTTGCTACATATATCTTGTGGAAGTTATGTTATTGATACTTTCTGACCTGATATTATTGTTTACACATCTTGCTATTATTTATTTTTTTTGGGTTTTTTTATTAATAAATTAATCTATTATAAGAGTGACATTTGAAAGTCTTTAGAAATTGCATTTTGTGGGGTTTGAACTCCCGACCTTTTCTGTGGAAAAGGGACGTCGAATCTTCTTGGCCAGAGCTCTTTGGCAACAAATCTTGTTAATATATGTGCATAGAATCTACTGATGTTTCTCGTATGTAAAGAAATATCGGAGGATGCTTGAGCTAGAGATTTTGGCAACAAATCTTGTTAATGTATGTGCATAGAATCTACGTACATAACAATATGGAGTCTTGCTTAATAGACGATGTTCGTGTACAATTGTACTTGCTTATCACATCATCTCTTTGTTTATATGAGTTGCCTACTACATCTGCCAAGACCTGACTTGGAAAGCTTGACTTACTTGGCTTGTGTGAAGTAACCAAAAAGAGAGTCTCGTTTTGATTTTAGTGGTCAACTTTATTATATTTCAATCAAAATTTTATGAAAATTTGGTTATCCTCTTTTAGATGGTGTCAATTCATGCCAGATCACCGTAACCAATACCGAAGTGAACCCTCCTATAATTGGGAATAAAATAATGGGGTGTGCTTCCGAGTTTCCAATGATTCAAAATCTCTCCTCACATAGCTAAGCATAACTTCTAATTAAGATCAGAGTAACAATATCCATACAAGGCCTAGTTAAAGAAATCGTGTATTCTTATTTTGTTCTTGATCAGGTGGCAGCAGAAGTAGAAGGTTTGATGTTGGGGCCAGGCCAGAGTGGTTCTTGATGTGGATTCATTAAGGGAAACTGGGATTAAGCTATTTGTAAGTGGCTCATGCTGATTTTTGTGCAGCTCCCAAAAGCTATAAAACACTGTTGTTCTTCATGTTAGGAACTCCGAACTCCAATGGAGAGGTCGTCAATGCTGCTGCTTCAGGTAAAAAACTATTCTATCTGATTCATTCTTAAGAATACCTTTATTTTTGTGATATTGTCCTCTCTTTTCAAGCATGAGTTTACCTCTCAGAAGAACTGCTCACTTTAGTACTTGAGCTTCTACGACCCTACATATATAATTATCCTGCGGGTGAAAAGCAAATGGCTTACCTCCCGTTATTTTCTTTTAGATGGTGTCAAATTCATGCTAGATCACCATAACCAGTGCTGAAGTGAATCAAACATTTCTATAAGAAATATGCCTATTAAACCATTTTATGTTTGTTTACCACAACTATCACGAACCTTCCGAGTTCTTATGTTATTGGGAATAAGATATTGGGGTGGACTTCTGAGTTTTGAATGATTTCAAAATCTCTCCTCATATAGCTATGCACAACTTCTAACTAATATCAGAAGAACACCTCCCAGACAAAACCTAGTTGAAGAACAGGAAGAAAAAGATGAAGAATATGCATATGAGAAATCTTGTATGCTTATTTATGTTCTTCATCATCAGGGTTACAAGTGGCAACAGCAGCAGCGAGTTTGGAGCTGGGGTAGGGCCTTTGATTGCACTGCACAGTCCGATAAGATTGAATCCTTCACTAGAAGGCAGAAATGGGAATTTCTTCGGAGTAATCCAACCATCAAACAAGCGGAGGCAAGCATTTTTGGTTTGTGTGCATATTATACTCTTCGGGCAATGGCTATGGCAACCATTGCCTTCTTAATCTTAATTAGTGCAGTATGGATTCTCAAACATAGGAAAAAAAGGAAAACGACTGCGTACAGAGGTCCCCCTTCCCAACAGGTTGGAATGCTCCTCCACTCTTCCTTCTCCACATTACATTTTGCTTATTGTTAGTCTTGCTCCTTTCCTAATACATTACTTTTAGCTACTTTGACCGATTAAAATGACTACTAATGAATCAGATAGTGTCATAGTGCTGGTAAAGGTGGCCATGATATCAATCGTCTAAACTATTTTAGTATGACAACTTTCGACCCACGTCATGCTAGAGAAATTACGGATTTTGATGATGCACGAGGAGGTGGTGGTGGTGGAGGTGGTGATGGTTATAGCAGTACTACAGCTAGGGGTCACCTAGAGATGGATACTGGTGGTCGGTGGAAGATGGTTTTGCGGCCATTGAAAAGACTGACGCCACATTCGTTATCAGAAACTACTGTAGTAATTAATGATCTAATTGCGTGAAATACACTAGATTCATTAAATCCTATCCAGCCTGATCTTTGGCCTTTGTTTTCTTGTTGAATTTATCTCTGTCAATCATTTTTCACAGGAGTATTGAAACATCCATTCTAAAACTTACTCTGATATATATGGTCGTCAAGAGTTTTTCTTTTTCGTTGAGTCTGTTATCTCAAACACTCAAAAGAAGACAAACTAACAACTGATCATCCTCTGTCAGACAAGAACAATCTCTTCCTCTTGGAACTCTGGCTCAGTTATCAGAAGCAACGGACTTCCCCAGCATTCGCCACCATTACAAGAAATCTGCAAAGGTCTTCTCTATGCATGAATTTACTTCTCCTAATACTAGAGCCGTTAACTCAGTTGTTCCAGAAGAACGGCTCACACTGCAATCATCAACCCAGAAGAAATGCTTTCGTAACAGACTTCTCAACCTCTCCTATAAATACATCTCATGTCTGCAGTCGTGATCGAGCTTCTAGTAACCCTACATAATTAACAAAGGACTTACCGCGAGGGCCGGTCCCTGTAAAATTTGGGGTTCTAGGCAAACGATTTGGAGTGGGGCCCTTAAAATCCCCGCAATCAATAGTGAAGTGGCATTCTCGAATCTCCTACTACTCTCTTTTGTTTTTCCGTCTCTCGTCGTTATTTATCGCATGTGCCTATTTTTTTGTTCTTGAACCGTAGATAAAAAAAAAAAAAACAAGACTTGAAATTTTTTATTAATAAAATATAGAGTTTTAATTGAAATTTAGTATTTAGAATGGGATCATTGCAAAAAAATTAAATAAAGAAATCGGAAATAAGGCAATAAAAATTTTTGAAATAATTGCAATCTAATTTTTTAAAATATTTTTTCATCAAAATTTTAGTGATAAATGCAAATTGAAATGAAATAATGATTGCAAATAGATCATTAAAATTATTTTGCAAAAAGAAAATCAAATGTAAAAGAAGGGAAGGGAAGTCAAATTAAACTTGGAGAGAGAAAAAGTGTGTTAGAGAGAAGGAAATAAAATCTAAGAGAGAAAAAATGTGGGCAAGAAGAAGCAAATAGAACGTAGCTTCCATGGATGGAACTCCGAGTGGATCGACACGTTACGCACTTCGTGCTATTCCCATTAACCCCTTGAACACTGACATATCTTTGACGGAGATCAATATTTATATATATGCAAAAACTTAAAAATTTGGGGCCTTGAAATCGAGGCAAAATTTTGGAGTGCTTATAGACAAACTCACTTGCGTTATAGCAAGGGGCCGGCCATGGGTCCAGATCACCGTACTCAAATACGAATTTAACATTTGTTTATTAAATATGACTATCAAACCACTTGTACTATATTAGTTTGCGCTTCGTAACTACCATGAACCTTCCTAGTTGAGTAATTGGTAATAAGATATAGGGGTTGACTGACTTCTGAGTTTTGATTGATTCACACTCCCTTTTAATATAGTTGAAGCACAACTTCTAACAATATCCATACAAGGCCTAGTTGGAGAATACAAAGAAAATGACGAGGATTATGTGTATGGGAAATCCTGCATGCGTGTTTATGTTAATGATCACGGTTATAAGCAGCTGCAGCAGCAGCAGCAGGGACTTTGGAGTTGGGGTAGGAGAAATTGTTGATATGGATTCTTCAGAACGTGTGGCGGCTCATCCTGATTTTTACTCAACATATCAAAGTTACAATACAGGGCTTGTTCTTCGTGTTAGCGACTCCAAAGGGCATATCATCAGTGCTACTGCTTCAGGTAAACTTATCCATATAACTCATTCTTGAAAATACCTTATTTTCTGAGAACTTGCCCTCTACTTTCATTTACAGAACAAAAACTCCTGCATTTTTATGACCAGCTATCTTTTAGTCATCTCAAATAAGTAAACAAAGATATGGTTCTTTAAGGATAAAACCCAAAATTTTGATAAGGAAATTCAAGTCTGGATATTCTCCATAGTTGCTTCCCAATATGTCCAAGTTTAGTCCTGATTTGAAGTGTTCTGTGAATGTGTTGCTTCCAAAACAGATGCTACTCAAATTGGTGACATTGAATCCTTCGCTAGTAGATGGAAATGGAAATTTCTTCAGAATAATACAAGCATCAAACAAGCTAAGGAAGGAATTTTCGATCTTTGCGCAAATGATATCTCTTTTGGCACCGACTATGACTGAAGAAAGAGATGCGATTTGGCAGCAGCAACTTACTGAGTTTGGTCATTTATCCGAGTCGCTCAACTCTACAAATCCTTTTGCTGTGCCACCGTGTTCTAGACTCGCTGGTAATTTGCTTTTCTAAAGCTAGTTCTTTTACGAATATGATTATACTATGATTTGCAGTATAATCTTACATGACAGTATTATAAGATGTATAAAGTACAAACCTGAGTGTCTCCAAACTTGATAATTACTCTCTCCTGCCAAAAATATTACTCTTTTTGTAATTTGTTGCTATTAAACGAATGTTCTATTTTTTAACTGATGTTAATGTTGTATAATGAAAACAAAGTTCATTTGCTTTTGAATGCAAGTTTGTCATTTCCTTTTTTATAGATGTGCTCAGATCGTGAGTAAAGGATTACACGAAACAGGGTGATGGGATTGAGTTGAGAGTTGCTTTATAATTACAAGGAGGACATTAAATTGCATGGTTTGTAAAGATATCTTTATTGATGATTTCAAATAGTAAAATTTTAGCCTGTTTTTAATTTCAGTTCCAAATTTTGGATGCCCTTTTGTCATTTTCATTTTGTGTTCTATGTACTTCAACTCGTAGATTTCTTAGTAGAATGTTTTGTAATTGGATCTTTGTATTTCTGGTGAAATTAATATGATTTTCTCTCTTCTTTCATACTTTTAAGAATCTCATTGATTGTTGGGTAATTATTTTTATATGTGTGTTTGTGATGGTGGAGTCGGGATCGGCTGCTATAAGGCAAGTGAGGCTGCTGCTAGCGCCTCCAAAATTTTATTCGATTTTTCAAATTTTTAAGTTTTTATATATATTTATAAATTGATTTCAAATCAATGATATGCTAGTGTCCAAGTGGTTAATGGGAATAGCACAAAGTGCATGTGCGCCCACACTCGATTTCCATCCATGGAATCATGTGCATTGGTATAGTACAAGTGGTTTGATAGTCATATTTAATAAACAAATGTTAAATTCGTATTTGGTACGGTGATCTGGACCCATGGCCGGCCTTGCTATAAAGCAAGTGAGGCGGCTGTCTAGAGCCTCCAAAATTTTACTCGATTTCAAGGCCCCAAATTTTTAAGTTTTTGCATATATATAAATGTTGATCTCAAATCAAAGATATGTCAGTGTTCAAGGGTTAATGGGAATAGCACAAAGTGCATGCGTGTCAGTCCACTCAGGTTCCATCCATGGAAGCTACGTTCTATTGCTTCTTCTTGCCCATTTTTTCTCTCTTAGTTTTATTTCCTTCTCTCTAACACACTTTTTTCTCTCTCCAAGTTTAATTTGACTTCCCTTCCCTTCTTTTACATTTGATTTTCTTTTTGCAAAATAATTTTAATGATCTATTTGCAATCATTATTTCATTTCAATTTGCATTTATCACTAAAATTTTGATGAAAAAATATTTTAAAATTCTTATTTCAAAATTTTATTGCCTTATTTCCGATTTCTTATTTAATTTTTTGCAATTATCCCATTCTAAATACTAAATTTCAATTAAAACTCTATATTTTATTAATAAAAAATTTAAAGTCTTGTTTTTTATCTACGGTTATGGTCAAGACAAAAATAGGCCCATGTGATAAATAACAACGAGAGACGGAAAGACAGAGAGTAGTAGAGATTCGAGAATGCCACTTCACTATTGATTGCGGGGATTTTAAGGGCCCCCACTCAAATCGTTTGCCTAGGGCCCCAAATTTTACAGGACCGGCCCTGTCTGGACCCGCGGTAAGTCCTTTGTTAATTATGTAGGGTTATAGAAGCTCGATCACCATCAGACATGATGTATTTATAGGAGAGGTTGAGAAGTCTGTTACGAAAGCATTTCTTCTGGTTGATGATTGCAGTGTGAGCAGTTCTTCTGGAACAACTGCGTTAACGGCTCTAGTATTAGGAAGGAATTTCATGCTTGAAGACCTTTGCAGATTTCTTATGGTGGCGAATGCTGGGGAAGTCCCTCGCTTCTGATAACTGAGCCAGAGTTCCAAGAGAATGTTCTGACAGAGGATGATCAGTTGTTAGTTTGTCTTCTTTAAGTGTTTGATATAACAGACTTAACGAAAATGAAAAACTCTTGACTACCATATATCAGAGTAAGTTTTAGAATGGATGTTTCAATACTCCTGTGAAAAATGATTTACAGCGATAAATTCAACAAGAAAACAAAGGCCGAAGATCAGGCTGGATAGGATTTAATGAATCTAGTGTATTTCACGCAATTAGATCATTAATTACTACAGTAGTTTCTGATAACGAATGTGGCGTCAGTCTTTTTCAATGGCCGCAAAACCATCTTCCACCGACCACCAGTATCCATCTCTAGGTGACCCCTAGCTGTAGTACTGCTATAACCATCACCACCTCCACCACCACCACCTCCTCGTGCATCATCAAAATCCGTAATTTCTCTAGCATGACGTGGGTCGAAAGTTGTCATACTAAAATAGTTTAGACGATTGATATCATGGCCACCTTTACCAGCACTATGACACTATCTGATTCATTAGTAGTCATTTTAATCGGTCAAAGTAGCTAAAAGTAATGTATTAGGAAAGGAGCAAGACTAACAATAAGCAAAATGTAATGTGGAGAAGGAAGAGTGGAGGAGCATTCCAACCTGTTGGGAAGGGGGACCTCTGTACGCAGTCGTTTTCCTTTTTTTCCTATGTTTGAGAATCCATACTGCACTAATTAAGATTAAGAAGGCAATGGTTGCCATAGCCATTGCCCGAAGAGTATAATATGCACACAAACCAAAAATGCTTGCCTCCGCTTGTTTGATGGTTGGATTACTCCGAAGAAATTCCCATTTCTGCCTTCTAGTGAAGGATTCAATCTTATCGGACTGTGCAGTGCAATCAAAGGCCCTACCCCAACTCCAAACTCGCTGCTGCTGTTGCCACTTATAACCCTGATGATGAAGAACATAAATAAGCATACAAGATTTCTCATATGCATATTCTTCATCTTTTTCTTCCTGTTCTTCAACTAGGTTTTGTCTGGGAGGTGTTCTTCTGATATTAGTTAGAAGTTGTGCATAGCTATATGAGGAGAGATTTTGAAATCATTCAAAACTCAGAAGTCCACCCCAATATCTTATTCCCAATAACATAAGAACTCGGAAGGTTCGTGATAGTTGTGGTAAACAAACATAAAATGGTTTAATAGGCATATTTCTTATAGAAATGTTTGATTCACTTCAGCACTGGTTATGGTGATCTAGCATGAATTTGACACCATCTAAAAGAAAATAACGGGAGGTAAGCCATTTGCTTTTCACCCGCAGGATAATTATATATGTAGGGTCGTAGAAGCTCAAGTACTAAAGTGAGCAGTTCTTCTGAGAGGTAAACTCATGCTTGAAAAGAAGAGGACAATATCACAAAATAAAGGTATTTTAAGAATGAATCAGATAGAATAGTTTTTTACCTGAAGCAGCAGCATTGACGACCTCTCCATTGGATTTCGGAGTTCTAACATGAAGAACAACAGTGTTTTATAGCTTTTGGGAGCTGCACAAAAATCAGCATGAGCCACTTACAAATAGCTTAATCCCAGTTTCCCTTAATGAATCCACATCAAGAACCACTCTGGCCTGGCCCCAACATCAAACCTTCTACTTCTGCTGCCACCTGATCAAGAACAAAATAAGAATACACAATTTCTTTAACTAGGCCTTGTATGGATATTGTTACTCTGATCTTAATTAGAAGTTATGCTTAGCTATGTGAGGAGAGATTTTGAATCATTGGAAACTCGGAAGCACACCCCATTATTTTATTCCCAATTATAGGAGGGTTCACTTCGGTATTGGTTACGGTGATCTGGCATGAATTGACACCATCTAAAAGAGGATAACCAAATTTTCATAAAATTTTGATTGAAATATAATAAAGTTGACCACTAAAATCAAAACGAGACTCTCTTTTTGGTTACTTCACACAAGCCAAGTAAGTCAAGCTTTCCAAGTCAGGTCTTGGCAGATGTAGTAGGCAACTCATATAAACAAAGAGATGATGTGATAAGCAAGTACAATTGTACAAGAACATTGTCTATTAAGCAAGACTCCATATTGTTATGTAGATTCTATGCACATACATTAACAAGATTTGTTGCCAAAATCTCTAGCTCAAGCATCCTCCGATATTTCTTTACATACGAGAAACATCAGTAGATTCTATGCACATATATTAACAAGATTTGTTGCCCAAGAGAAATTCATCAGGCTCGATCTTCACGTTCTCCTGAAAGGTCGGGAGTTCAAACCCCACAAAATGCAATTTCTAGCACTTTCAAATGTCACTCTTATAATAGATTAATTTATTAATAAAAAAACCCAAAAAAAATAAATAATAGCAAGATGTGTAAACAATAATATCAGGTCAGAAAGTATCAATAACATAACTTCAACAAGATATATGTAGCAAGGTAAAAACTACTAATAATTGATCGTAATAACTAAATATATTTAACTTTAAGATGCTCCGTCGACTAAAACAGAGGATCGAATTAGTTCACAATATGCTCAATGACGTGGTGCCATCTTTCTCAAAAAACACCCAGCCTTCTTCCACCAATGCCGCATACCATCGGTATCCATCTCTCGTGGTTGACCCCTAGCTGCACTGCTATAACCACTATCCATCTCTCGTGGTTGACCCCTAGCTACACTGCTATAACCACTATCCATCTCTCTTGGTTGACCCCCTGCACTGCTATAACCACCACCACCACCACCACTTCCTCCATTATCAAAATCAGCTCCAGGAATTTCTCTAGCATGACGTGGGTTGAAGGTTGTCATACTAAAATACTCAAGACGGTTGACATCACGGCTACCTGTACTTACGGTATATGTTCGCATCGGGCTCGCAGTGTAAGTTGATTTCAGGTATGATCTATCTTCATGCCAGTACCATTGTATAAGTATTATCAAAGAGGCAATGATTATTAACAAAAAGCTGCGCATTAATGACTTGAAGATCATAGATACTTGTCCCTTGAAAACCACATACATTGACCTGTTTGCTGTTATTTTATCATTCCCCACAGCTGCATTAAACTCCTATGATCCCATTGCATAGAAGAGAGAATGTATCAGCATCATTACAAGGCTCTACTTACATATCAAAGAAGCAACTTATTTTTTTTAAGTTTTAGAAAGGCAAAGTACCTGCAAAATGGTCTGATCATTGTAGCTACCAGCACTTGTACCGTCAGCTTTAGCGTAGGGAGCATACTCGTCTAGATCTGGATATAGTAGTAATTTCAAGAGAGAGTCAAAAACATCCCATTACTTTTAAAGAATTAGTAAGAGTCTCTTTCAACTTTTGTAAACTCTGTAAAACCCTCTTTCACTGTGAAAGTTTCGTGTAGCTAGGAAACTTAGATCATGCAACAGGCAAAGGATGTGAGTACAGATGTGTCTCACAACTGTCCACACATCCACAGATAATGCGGCGGAATAAAGTAAATAAAAGCAAATTAAATGCAATAACTCAAGAGTTATATACGCCACCGATCCGTGTGATCAAGAAACTAGGCTTACGCCCAAAACCTTTCACTATAAAAACTTTTGTTTCTTACAAAAACAAATAAGTGAAAAACTAAAATATGAAAATACTAAACAAGTTCTAATCACCTCATACGATATGAACAACTCCCTTTCCCAAGTAGGACTTATTCAATCGAAGTAAAACAAGAGAACTTTATAAAAACCTAGATGTGAGTTACGGATGTAAGCTCACAACCTAAAATCAACAAGGACGTATGCAATGAAGAATGTGTGTTTTTCTCTCTAAAACCGTAGCTTCTCTTCAGGCCGAATGCCTTGTATTTATAGTGCACCATTGAGAAGATCTTCATGCAATCGACCTCTTCCTTTGTGAGAATCCTTTTCCTATATGAAAACATAAAACACACTCACAAGGAAATCAAATATTAGTAGGTTAGTCCTAATATAAAACTATGTACATAAATAAAAGATATTTACTATATTTACAATTCCTAGTCAAAGTAATATACTTATAAATCTCCATGAAAGTTCCAAAATCTTCTTACCATAATAGAAGACAAATTAAATAAGGAAACAAGTAGTTCCCTAAAAAGCTCACGCTTTCAATCTCCCCCTATTTTGGACTTTCTGGTCAAAACCAAAGATTTATAACAAACATAATTTATGACCACAGAATATAGAAAAACATAACTCCCCCTGAATGGATGTGTGTCCAGATGTGTATACACATCCACACATAAAACCGCAAAACAAGAATTAGAACAGAATACCAGCCAGCTCATTAAGCAAAAGCAAAACCATTCACCATGTCCTAATTAAACTATTACAAACCATTGTTTAGAAACTAACCAACTAAAACAGAGAATTAAAAATTGTTTTTAACAACCATCAAAACAAAATAACCAAAAATTTTTCTCCCTAAATCAAAGCTCGAAATGTCTCCACTTAAATCCACTACGCTTGAGCAAAGAAGAAGAAGAACAAAGAAAGATCCCACTTTTCATTTCCAGAGCTATCTCCCCCTTTTTGACTAGAAAGCTTATCATGCCATCGAATGAGATTATCCCTAAGAGCTTTCAAATTGTTGGCATGGGCAATGGAGGCTTGAGCTTGAGCTTCAGCCTACGATTGCAAAGATCCAGATCCTTCATCCGAGCAACAAAATTTTCTTCGATGTGGCTTCGTATGTGTCCACATCTTCCATACCAAGCTCAGGAACTGTACCCAAAGGAAGATCCACATGTCTTTGTTTAGGGTCAAGCAGGGTCTTGGATTCCTTAAAGAGGTCAAAATTTTCAATAATTTCTTCTCCTTTTTCAGGTTTCACACCATTGGCAATGAGGATTTGAGAAATTAAGGAAAGATAGGGTAAAGACCATTTCTTTGATGGAGACTCTCCATAATCACAAATCTTTCTAAAGATGAAGTCACCAAAATTAATGTGCCTCTTAATTCCCAATCTATAAAGAAGCAAAGCTTGCACCCGAGTAACTGAGGTTTTGTTATTGGAGGGACACAAATTGGCAACAAGAATGGAGTGAAGAAAACAGTAAAGGGAAGATAAAGAACCACTTCCTAAATCCTTAGGCTTCACAGGCCAAGAGGTTACTTTGCCATGGGTAATGGCAGTCACAAGTTCATCATCCTCAATCGAAACCAATTCATCCAAATAATCATTCAAGCCAAGCATATCATTGATGACAGAAGGGGTAAAAGGGACAAACACTCCTCTAACATAGACAGAGGGAGGAGACGAATAATTCTTATCTAGTCCCTTAGGCAAATTGGCATAAAACTCATATATCATTTTAGGATAGAAGGGAAGGGGATGATCCACAGTTAAGAATAATCCTCTTTCCTCAAAGAATTTGTCCATCCCAAGCTTAGCAAAAGATTCCCTATCCCTTTTCATCTCTATAACAAAGGCTTTGGAAGAAATTAAGGCAAACCTATCCGATGCCTTTTTGGTAAAAAACTTTTTGGAAAAGGGTTTAGGAGAAGAGATAACGAGACAGATGACATACCCCCGATCGGCTTTCTTTCGAGTAGATGTGCGTCTAGATGTGGGCACATCCTTAGACACATCCTTCACAGGGAATGGAACATTGATGGGTTCAATCTCAGTGTCATCAGCATCAGAGGAGTCTAATTCTTGGTCCTCTTTTTCTTGATCAAGCTCTTCTCTTCCTAGCTTGTAGTTCTCATCCGAGACAGTATCATCACTATCTGAATTAGAATCAGTCTCATCATCAATGGGCTCTAAATCAGTAGCAGCCACCTTTTTCTTACCCTTTAAATCCATTAAGATTTTAGCTAAGGGCTCTTCATCACTAAAGGATATAAGGTCCTCAACAGGACTAGAGACCAAGGGAACAGAGGGCTCAACAACAGGAGCAGACATATTATCCTCAGAAGGTGAAACAATAGTGGGGATAATGGGATCGGATGGTATTATTGGAGAAGATGGAGCAATAGGATCAACATGGAAAACAGAATCAACACGGGAGCATCCTCAACAGAGTAATGGGATCAACACGGGGAGTATTATCAAGGGGGAATTGCGGGGACGGGGTCAACAACCAAGGGAGGAATAATTGGGGGTTGAGACTTAGTCCTAATCGAGGAGGAATTACCTCTTCTTCTTCTTCATCTTCTTCAAGAGCAATAGCAGAGGCTTCCCGCCAGGTTTTGAAGATTCTTGGCCTTGTCGGCTTCGACAATTTGCGAACCCTACCGTAACGACGAAGATTTCGACGGGGCACAGGAGGAGCAGCAGACTTTGGGGGTTTAGCTTGGGAAAGCTTCCTCTTCTTGGTTGAAGAAGGTTCCACTGAGGTTGAGACAGGGGCGACATCCGATGGTGGAATCACCGGAGAGGATGGAGCCTTAGGGTTTTCAGCAACTGGTTCCAATGTGGGGGATTTTGGAGAAGAAGCTTCCATTGAAGGATCAGACGAAGGCGATGGAGAAGAAAATTCCGCAAGAAATTTGGAAATCACAGGGTTTAAGACAATGAACCTCGCCTTTAGCTATTGAGATGGGAGCAATGTCAAGAACGTCTTCCTCTCTGATGTTTGAATGATCGGCCATTCGATTTGATGAAATTGGATTAGGTGAAGCAGTTAATGGAGAAATTAAAGCAATGTTGTGAGATTGTGTGCAAAGAGAAAGGAAGAACAAAGGGTTTTGTCAAGGTTTATGGGGGATGGGACGGATGTGAGTGCTCATAAATACTCACAGCTCCCCCTTTCCTACTAAAATTAGGAAACCTTCTCCAAAAAGGTTTAACACAACACAAGATCCTTAAGAGTCCTCCAACGGCTAGAAACCTTTGAGGTTACTACACACAAGCACCTTCCAAAAATAAGGGATTAAAATAAATCAAGATTTTGTAAGATTTTTATGAAAACAAAAATTACTTCGGCATATCTTTATTTAAAACAGAATCCCAAAAGAATTTTTCAACCTTTTCAACCAAGGATTGATACACACCTTTTTCTTTCATGAAAGATATTGGAGATCAAAAACCTATATAATCAAAGAATGAACTAGGAAAGAAAATTAATTAACTAGCATATTTACAAAGCTCCTATATGTCCTAAAAATGCAATATGCCTAGCATGATGCAAACACACAGGTGATGGAAATATTCTCAGTTTATGGATGTGGCATAGGATGTGAGTCACAAATTGGGACACATTTAGATCACAAAAAGTCAATGAGCAATAATCCAATCTGCACAGCCTCTAGGATGCATCCACCAATTTTTTGATGTGAATTTTTGCAATGTGAGTAGCTTTCACTTTACTTGATCCCAAAGATAGCCCTTTTTCCCAATGATCTTATCAAGTTTGACTTCAATTTTTTTCTTATGAAAATCACTTGATCACAATGGTATGGCTTCATACTAAGGGTGAAGCAAATTGTTTCTCACATAGATATATATATATATATATATATTTTTTTTTTTCTTTTAGCACCCACTTGTGAGATACCTGGAAGGTTATATCAAGTCACCAAAAGGTAACATGAACAGGAAGTGCTCACAATTAAGTGATCAAAAATAATGTCAAGATGAAGACTCACAAGTGACCACACTGAGAAATTTCGTGCTAATGCATGATATTTTTGGATTTTTCTTTTATGATTTTTTTTTTTTTTTCGGTTAAACTAATCTACAGATGTGTTAGAGGATGTGAGACACATCCGGTCTCACAACCTTAGATATCACACAAGCCAAGAGACTTCCTCAAGGAGGAAAATCTCTCCAAATCTAATGCCTTTGTAAATATATCACCAATTGATTTTCATCCCAACAAATTCCGCATTACACACGCTTTTTGTTCTACAAGATCTCTAATGAAATGATGTCTAATATCAATGTGCTTTGTTCTAGAATGTTGGACAGATTTTTAGATATGTCCAAGGCACTTTTGTTATCAAAAAGCACAAAACTTTGCTATTCAATCCATAATCTTTTAGCATTTGATTCATCCAAAGTAATTGTGTGCAAAGAACTCCCAAGGGCAACATATTCACTCAAAGGACAAGGACACACAATTTTGCTTCCTACTATACCAAGACACAAGGTTATTTCCTAGGTAGAAACATCCACCGGTACTTTTTCTATCATCACTATTTCCACCCCAATCGGGACCGCCAGACTCCAACCAAATTGGTGTTTGTTTCTTGTGAGTATGTTGGGATAGGAATAGAATACCAACCTTCACAGCTTTTTCCGAGGAGTCTCGGGAAGGGCGCCTGTGGATTTGGCGTGGCGGGCGCCGCGCAGCAAGCCTATCTTGGCGTTGTTGAAGTTTGCTTGACAGGCGGCCGCACGGGCCTATCAGGGCGAGGCGCGCGCATCGGCGACCCGAGGGAGGCTTGGCGTTGGAGCTTCAGCTGGCGAAGATCCGCATGAAACTTCTCGAGGTGCGCGCCTGTTCAAGGCCGGCCGAGGAATCTGCTTCATGGGCCTTTCAAGGCCTACTCGGGCTTGAGCTAGGCTTTCAAGCTATTTTTATCTTCGAGCATATATAAAGCAAATGTTCAACGCCCCTTATTCATGGTAACACATATTTTATATACATAGTGCAAGATCCTCGGCTCTGGTAGCGCCCCAGACGTAGCCAATCAAATCGCGAACATCGGGCTAACAATTTCTTGTGTTCTTTCTGTTTTTCTTTGATTTCCTGTGCTTGGTTTGTGTAAGCGATTATTATTCTTGTAGGTTTGCTTGGGTGGAGGGCCATATGGTCACAAATAACCGGTGTACGTAGCTCTTCGGTTTAGGATCAAGCGGAGTTGTTTCAAGCAATCAAGAATGGGCAAAGACAAACAAAGTGTGTCGAGAAAGCCTTCAATGGTCCTGACTACTGATATTGGAGGATGCGCATTGAGTGATCTCTTGCACAACAAAGATCTCTACAAGCCTCTCGAAGGGTGTCAAACCGAAGATTTAAGATCGTGAAGAATGGGAACTCATGGATCGGAAGTGTTTAGGGGGCGCGGTTAGATCTACTTACAAAAGCTGATCGCGAAGCATCACTCAGTAGGCTACAAACCACTGTATGGAGCTATCGATTATCTTACCGAGAGATTTGAAACTCCGTCTCATTGCAGCAAATAAGGTTGATTTGATACGCAAGATGTGGTAGTCTCAAGATGCAAGAGTGAGGATCTCAAGGCTAAGCACATCGATGAATTTACCATGGATGTCATAGATTCATTGGCCAACAGGAGATCAAGTTCGATGATTTAGGTCAATCAATGCATGTTGTTGCTAGCTTCATAATCCGGCAAGTTGGAGCGGAACGGATCGCAATCAACGTTTCAAAGAAAGAAAAAATTGAAAGATGATGATGTTAAAGACTTTCTTTAGGGCGCAGGGAGAAAATCGCACGAAGAAGTTCGGGACATCAAGTACTTCGGGAGCGGCTTTAGCTACTACTAGTAGGGGGAAGCTGGGTACTAGCAAACAAGGGGAGAACCGAATCTAGGGAGAACCGCAGGTGAGTGGTAAGGGCAAAGTCGATGAGACCAAGGACAAATCCGAAGGTCATGTAAGGGATCTCGTTCAGGCTACTATTCAGAAGGGGAGTCGGGACACTTTAAGAGGGATTGGCCCAAATCGTAAGTGGCACCGTGCGAATCGTGGTAATGGTGATGATGTACTAGTTCTTAGTGTCAGTAGTGCACTAGAATCATGTAAGTGTTGATTCGGGGCATCATTCCACTCTTGCGTGCATACAGGAAAGAGATGGATAATTACACTTCCCTGCTGATTTCTCGAGGTCTATCTAACACGCTGACTGGCGAGCTTCCTTGGAAATCTAAGGGAAGGGGGATGTCAGGATAATAGGGAGCATCTGGACGGAAGGTTCTACATCCGAACGGGGGTCAGGCACATTCCGGGTTTGAAAAGAACCTACTTTCTGGCCAAGCGTTGACCAAGAGGGTTACAAGGTGACTTTCTGGGCAGTTAGAACCGGGTTATTACCAAGCGAGAATTGTGTAGATCGCTCAGTAATCAAAGGAGGGTACTCGTATCATTCGCTTAACAACACCAAGTGATAGTATTGCGTGTGGCAAGCAGCCTAAGGGTGATACTCGATTTGTCCGTGGCACCTGGCTTTCACTGGGTCACATGAAGCCAGACTGTGGGATGAAGGTACTTTGTCTCTAAGCGGTCTACTACCGGCTCAAGACACCAACGTGGGGATCTCAGCGAAGATTGTATGTCTGGCAAACAAGGGAGGAAATAATTTCTCGAGGACAAAAAGGGATCGAGGGAAGCAAAGTTTGAATTGGTTCACACGGATTTGTGGGCCAGCCATCTCCGGCATACGTCTCTTCGGGTGGCGCCAGTCATATTACATGACTTTCATCGATGATTCTACAAGGGGCAAGGTTGCTGGGGTCTATTTCTCGAAGGGGAAAGATGAGGCTTTCGAGGTGTTCAAGAAGTCGGGAGGGCCTCGGGGGTGGAGAATCGACGGGACTCTAAGCTAAGTTGGGTAAGTGCTTTGAGATCGACAATGGTGGGGAGTATGAGCTCTGGGAGTTTAGTGGAATATTGTGCCGCGAATGGCATTCTCTCCGTACGGAGTAAGCACTCCAAAGAAGACTCCACAACTCAACGGGGTACGGGTAGCAGAGGATGAATGTAACATTCCTGAATGAGCGGCCCAGAAGTATGAGTGAGATTGAAGTGTGACTCTCCGAAGACGTTTCCCGGGCATATGCAAGATTGACACCAGCCTTTCTTTGATCAATCTCCGTGGACCATCGGTTCCTCCATCGGGAACCGGAATTCCGTGCAGGAAGCTCGAGCGGCGCGTGTAAACTGGTCCTTTCTTCGCGTATTTGGGCCGCGCTTTCTTATGTTCATGTTGATTCCGCCGAGAGAACTAAATTAGATGCCTAATCAAGTAAGGTACATATTTATCGGGTAATGCGGGATGACTTCTTACTCGTGCATAAATTTTGGGATGATCAAAACCATAAGGTCTATTCTAATGAGATGTGGGTATTCAATGGAACAGGTGTTTGTCAGACAAGGATAGAAAGGGGGCATCTCATGATGGTACTAGTTCGGAAACCGGAGATTGTAGAGGTGGGATATTCCAAACTCACAAGGGAGCAAGAATCAGTCATGCTTGATCGATGCTTATGGTCGTGGAGGTCACCGAAGATGAACCACGCACCCGTAACCCTGGATACTTCCGCCGCGTAGATCCGGCCAGGATCACTAGATTGCGTGGATCACCCGACGGTGCATACTCCTTCGAATTATTATTTGTTGTCGACAGATAATGGGAACCGAAATGTTATGCGGATAAGTGAGGCGTCAGAAGCTGGCGGCTTATGTGATAAGTGGAAAAGTCGCGATGTTTTACGATTTAGATGAGCATGGTCTCATCAAGGCAAACAAAACTCTGGGAGTCGATCGAACTACCTAAGGGGAAGTTAAGGCACCGTATAACAAATGGGTTTATATGATAAAGGAGGAAGCAGACGGTAGCAAGCGTTACAAGGCAAGGACCTGTTGTTAAAGGGTTTCAAAGCAGGCGCATGGTATTGACTACAAATCCAAGTATTCACTCCGGTTGTGAAGACTGACCACTCTATCCGCATGGTTCGGGGGATACAAGAGCGGGCGGATGACTTGGTCGCTTAGAACAGATGGATGTGAAGATGCCTTTCTTCATGGGGATTTTGAGGAGGAAATTTACATGGTACTGCCCAGAGGGTTTTTTGTCTAAGGTGTAGCGAGTAGGAGCCTAGTTTGTAGATTGACTAAGAGCTGTAGCTGGCCTTAAACAAGCTCCTAGGCAGTAGCACAAAGAGAATTGATGGATTCATGCACACATTGGATTTTTGTAGATCGATGTGGAGGGCGGATCATTGCCATACTCAAGAACACTGACAATGGGTATATTATCTTGTCATATTATATGATCGAGTACATGTTGATAGCTAGGGTGCTCTAGCAGAAGAGAGGTAAACAAAGAAGACTCAGTTGGCACAGGTCGTAACTAGGTTTCTGAGATTGAAGGATTTGGGAGAGGCAAGGAAAATTCTGGGCATGTGACGCTGATCGGAATAGGGAGTCAGCAAGTTGGTTCTTTTCACAATCAATATGTTGAGAAGATCTTAGCAAGGTTTTGTCATGGAAGAGGCTGAAGCCAAACAGGGACGCCATACTGGGTTTGGCTCAAGCTTTTCATCCGAGAGGGACTCGCCTAGGAACAAGGAAGAGCGTGGACAAGATAGAGAGAACTCCATATGCTTCAGCTCGTGGAGTCTCATGTATGCAATGGTGTGTGTACAAGGCCTGGGACATTGCACATGCGGTGGGAGAAGTCACCTGCCTCTCATGGGCAATCCAGGAAAGCAAATGATTCGGGAAGCGGTTAAGGTTATGGATCCTACGCGTTACTTCAAGGGTACCGCCGGGTAAGGCTCTGTGTTTTTTCAAGCAAGGAAGTGGTGTTAGCGGGTTATGCTGGATGCGGATTCTCGCATCAAGCCATCTTGATAAGCAGGAGATAGTACTACAGTTACGTGTTTATATTGGGTGGTACAAAGAATCTCCCTGGGCTTCTAAGTTACAAAAGCATCGTGGCTCAGTCGACTCGCAGAAGCAGTAATATGTGGCAGCTTGGATTTGGAAGCAAGTAAAGAGATGGTTTGGCCGCAGAACTTCTTGGGTGAACTTCGGGGAAGACGCGAAGCGGTAATATTCTCTACAAAGGATCGACGTCAGAGCGCAATTCACTTGGCAAAGAATCCGGCATTTCATTCGAGGACTAAGCACATTGAACCGAGGTTTCACTACATCACGTGCATCTCTCTGGAGAAGAAGACTTTGTGGCTTGAGAAGATTATGGGACTCGGAGAACCTGGCGTCGATATGTTGACAAAGGTCATGTGAACCTTGAGAAGCTGAAGCCGCGTGTGCAAAGCTTCATCTGGGCCTTGAAGTGAATGAGAGAGGAGGATGGCACTACCATGATCGAGGTGAGCACTAGAGGACACCAAGGATGAGTTGAAGAACCGGACACTGGGGCTTGTATGATGCGGTTGATCTCCTTTAGGTGGGAGATTGTTGCTGGGATAGGGAATAGAATACCAACTCGATTGAAGCTTTTCCGAGGTGAGTCCGAGGCGGGCGCCTGGGGATTGCGTGGCGGGCGCCTCGCGCGAGCGCCTTCTTCTTGGCGTTGTTGAAGTTTGCTTGAGGCGGCCGCACGGCCTAGGGCGAGGCGCGCGCATCGGCGACCGAGGAGGCTTGGCGTTGAGTTTTTCAGGCGGCCGATGAAATCCTTGAGGCGGGTGTAACGATGTGTTGCCTTTTTCGCGGAAAAATTCGATTTTTGCGTTTCTTTGAAAAACCAAATAAAACCGGAAAACGGAGTCGCCACGCCATTTTAATTTTGAAGGCCAAAACTTTGAAAAAGCCCGAGATCAGAGATTTAGGTTCGGGAGGTCATGTTACGCGTCGGGAAGGACGTTAGTGTGCACTCCGACGCGCCTCGTAAAACGAGTCTTCCAAGCTGAAAATCATTTGTGTGTGTGTGTGTGTGTGTGTTTTGGCCAAAATAAGTTGTAACTGGAAAAAGTAAAAATTGGGATGTCTTTTAAGACTTTAAACTGATCCCATGATTTTTTGGAGAATTTTTGGTTTGAGATTTGGTACTCAAAAACCTTTTGAAGTTGAGAAGTCACTTCTGCCAGAAGGAAATGGCAGCAGACACCTGATTTTGAAATGGATTCAAGGGTCCTAAACTTCGTAATCTGGATGAACTCAGAGAATGAAAGTTTCTCTAGACTCCTTGAATAAACTTTGTGTGAAAGAAATTTCCATTTTGGAGAAGATTTGAGGGGTCAAAACCTTCTGGAAACCTCAGATATGAGATCTGGATTCCCAGAAACTGATGAACTAGCCTCTGAAAGAAAAATTGAAAAGAGGAGTTTTACTCACCCAAAAATAAAGTAAAAATATGTCTGAAAGCTCTTGATGTTGGCTACAAAAGTGTTTTTGTAGTCAACACCAAATTCCAAGTTCATCTGTGTCCAAAAATTAAGACCATGGACTGAGGTCTGGGAAAATTGCTACTGGACAGCAACTTTCCAAGAAAGAAAACAAGATTTTAAGGGGAGTTTTGCATCCATGCTTGTCCCCATTTCCCTAGGTTTTGGTTAGTGATCACTAGACATTTTAGTGGTGAATCAACTATACCAAACCATCCTTGGGGTACATTAGGACTAAGCATTTCATTTGCTTGGGGAGGGATTTTACCCTTTGAAATCAAGATTTAGTGCTTGAAAATGGTTTTTTAGGGTTTTGAAAGTGCATTTTTGCAAGTAAACAAGAAGAGCTTTGAAAATAATGTTGATCTTTGTAGAAGATCATCCATGGAGATGGTCTTCCATGGTGATCTTCTTAGATCTAGAGAAAGAAGATGAAAGAACTACATTTTGTAGTTTGAAGATGCATGCATGGATGAGATTTAGGGTTAGGAAGAGGAGGGTTTACCAATCTTCCTTGTGTTCTTGAGTGTTTGGCTTGAGTGTATGAGTGTTTAGGGCTTGAATATGAGAGTGAGTGTATGAGTATGAGTTGGGAAAGATTGAGAGAAAAAGGTGACAATTCTTGAGAATTCTCACCGTTTTCTCTCTATATTTCGCCGCAGGTTCGTTGCATTTGTGTTGTTCCTTCTTGTTTCGTGACTCGGAGGGCTCAATTTATAGCCCTCTGAAAATAGCAAACGTATCCGCGCGGACAAGGCCGCAGGGCGTGCACCGTTCATTAATTACGCCTCCAAATTTCTTGACAGAAGAATAAAAATTCAAAAAAAACCAAATTAACAAATGTACCTGCTTTTGTGTTTCCACTTTCTATTTATGGTTTTATTCTTTTTGTTTTGCTTTTTAAGATGCTTTTCTTGGTTTAACTTCATTTGGCAATGCCCATTCTACCCTCCCTTTGTTAGAAAAGTTGGGATTGTTAGGAATGTTAGTAATTGTTATAACTTTCGTTAATTTTATAACGAAAATTCTAACAAGCTCAAATTGGAGTACTTACAAGCAGCCCTCTGGCGACGGCGCTTTCGAAGGAAGCTGGGGTCGTCGATAAGAGTAAGGCTCCATATTTGGCAGATGATCGAGTGATCGGGTGGTCGAACCTAGCGATAGGCTACCTACGTATCCCGGCGGGAATCAAGCCGCTGCCGTAGTTCGGGTCCCGACCCTCGGGAGATGATGGCGTTTTAGGTGCCTCGAACCCGATGAGCGAGTTCTACAGCTTCTATTGCTGGAAAGAAACTCGCTGGGATAAGAGATGACCATTTTCGGCCTGATGGGTATCCGCTCCGCTGGGATAGGAATGACCATTTTCGGCTCTCGCTGGGATGATCATGATTTATCGCTTTCTAGTGATAGCGTCTTAGGTGCCTCAAACCTTGAGATGGCGTTTAGGTGCCTCTGACCTTGATGATGGCGTTTAGGTGTCTCGAACCTTGATGATGATAGCCTTTAGGTGCCTCTGACCTTGAAGATGGCCTTTAGGCGCCTGACCTTGATGATGATGGCTTTAGGCGCCTCTGACTCAAGATGGCATTTTAGGTGCCTCGAACCTTGACGATGATGGCTTTTTAGGCTTCTGACCTCGGGAGATGGCGTTTTAGGTGCCTCGAACTCGAGATGGCGTTTTAGGTGCCTCGAACTCAAGATGGCGTTTAGGTGCCTCGAACCTCGATGATGGCGTTTAGGTGCCTCGAACTCGATGATGGCGTTTAGGTGCCTCGAACCTCGAAGATGGCGTTTAGGTGCCTCGGACCTTAATTTGAAATGGCCTTTCTGGGTGACTTCGTCTCGCCGCCGAGGAGAGGGCGACCGTTTGGTCGAGGGGTCGATTCTAATGATAGGCTACCTACGTATCCCTAGCTGGGAATCAAGCCCTTTCGTAGTTCGAGTACTACTCGAGATCTCGCCGGCTGGGATTCCGTTAATTTTGTCAGATTTCGTTAGCCTGGCTGGGGAAAATCGACGTATTCGTCTCGGGGAATCGGGTCTTACGCTTCGACCGCCGCTGATGATTTTGATGAAAGATACGGATCTCGTTATCTTTCTCTGGGCACTCGGTCTTACGCTTGACTCCGCCGGGGCAATTTGATGAAAGATACGGATCCGTTATCTTTCTCGTGGCACTCCTGGTCTTACGTTTGACTCGCCGGTAATTTTGATGAAAGATACGGATCTCGTTATCTTTCTCAGTCACTCGGCCTTACGTTCGACCGCGGGGTAATTTTTGATGAAAGATACGGATCCGTTATCTTTCTCGGGTCACTCTGGCCTTACGCTTGATCGCCGGGGCAATTTTGATGAAAGATACTGGATCTCGTTATCTTTCTCGGCACTCTGGCCTTACGCTTCGATCGGGGGTAATTTTGATGAAAGATACGGATCCGTTATCTTTCTCGTGGCACTTCTGGCCTTACGCTCGATCGCCGGGGTAATTTTGATGAAAGATACGGATCTCGTTATCTTCTCAGGCACTTCGGCCTTACGCTTATCACGGGGTAATTTCGATGAAAGATACTGGATCTCGCATCTTTCTCGTGGCACTCTGGCCTTACGCTTGATCACGGGGTAATTTTGATGAAAGATACTGGATCTCGTTATCTTTCTCTGGGCACTCCTGGCCTTACGCTTCGATCGCCGGGGTAATTTTGATGAAAGATACTGATCTCGTTATCTCTCTCAGGGCACTCGGTCTTACGTTTACCGCCGGGTAATTTTGATGAAAGATACGGATCTCGTTATCTTTCTCGGGGCACTCCTGGCCTACGCTTGACCGCCGGTAATTTTGATGAAAGATACGGATCCGTTATCTTTCTCTGGCACTCGGTCTTACGCTTCGATCGCCGGGCAATTTTGATGAAAGATACCGGATCTCGTTATCTTTCTCGGCACTTGTCTTACGCTTCGATCGCGGGGCAATTTTGATGAAAGATACACGGATCTCGTTATCTTTCTCGGCACCTTGGCCTACGCTTCGACTCACGGGGCAATTTTGATGAAAGATACTGGATCTCGTTATCTTTCTCGTGGCACTCCTGGCCTTACGCTTCGACCGCCGGAGATTTTGATGAAAGATACGATCTCGTTATCTTTCTCGTGGCACCTCGGCCTTACGCTTCGATCGCCGAAGATTTTCATGAAAGATACGGATCTCGTTATCTTTCTCAGGCACTCTTGGCCTTACGTTTGACTCGCCGGGGTAATTTTGATGAAAGATACTGATCCGTTATCTTTCTCGGCACTTGGCCTTACGTTTGACTCGCGGGGGATGATTTTCTTGACAAGGGGCCGACTTTGGTTAACTCGTCGTTTGGGACCGAATTGCAGAGTCCCGAAATTTTATGGGCAAAAGGGTCATTTTGACTCTTGCAATCCTATCCGCGCGGATAGGGACCGAAAACCGTGGGTATTAATTAGGGCCAACGCCCTTTTCTTCTTCCCCATTTCGCTTTGCGTAAAATTACGAGAGAGAGAGAGAAAATTTCAGAATCCGCCATTTTTTGCCAAAAAGCTTCAAAAATCTTCCGATTTCTTCGATTTTTTGAGCAATGGAACACGGGAAGGCGCTTTTCAAGGCCAAGGACGTGGCCCTGCAGCTGAGAGGCGATTGGAGCTCGTCCGGATGAGTGAGGCATTACAATCTTTCGCAATCGGTTGAGGAGGAGCACCCCGATGCTGTAACATTTGGCTTCTGATCCGCATCTCCGAACGGTATACTTTGAAACCCTTTGATCCCTTTGTTGATTCCTTGTTCGAAAATTGAATTTTGGGTGATTTTTTGAATTAAATTTTTTTGAAAAACTCGAATGATTGATGTTCTTGGCTTTGAATTTTGATTTTGATGCTTTGCATGTTGATGATGAGTATATGAGTAACCAAAAATGTGCACTTTGCTTGGGAAAAAGAATTGGCATTTTTGCCACATTTTTTTTTTTCAATTCGAAAATTACATGTGAAAATTCAAAGAATTGTGATTTTTTTTCTTTGAAATTGAATATTGATATGTTGATGATGATTTTTTTTTTTTGAAATTGGATATTGATATGATGATGCAATGCATGCATTTTGTTTGGAAAGAATGGGCATTTTGCCAATATGAGATGTATGTATGTTTAGGATTTTTTTGAAAAGTGGGACGGATTTTTCCTCCCGTTGCATGTAAGATGGATGATATGCATGTCTGCATTTTTTTTTTGAGATGATGGGACGGAGTTTTTACTTCCGTAGGAATGCATTTTTTTTTTTGATGAATGCATTGGGACTTGCTGAAAATTGTTTTCTTTCATGCGAGAAAATGGGGCTATGCTCATCAGATGCCGTTATGTCAGTCGAATTTTTTTGTAAATGCAAAATGCAATCTTTTGACATTTTCTCTTTTTTTTTTTTTTTTTACAGTGGCGGAAACCGTTTTGTGACGGAGCAATGAACAAGATGAAGACTTCGAGGATCGGTGGAGTCTCGTGATTGACTTGTGGGATCGGCTCCTGGATGCGGGCCGAGGAGCTTTGCCGAGTCCGAGACAGATTGTTGTCGAGACGGGGCTCGGGAGTTTGTCGAGTGTTTGAGGGGACCGGTCAAGTTCCCTAAGAGCAAGGGCTTGATGTTTGCTCGCGCAAAGACCGGTGGGACGCGACCCACACCTTCCACTTCTTTTCGGGGCGAGGCTACGGTTACGCCCTCTGACTATGCTGCGATTACGGGCCTGTCCTTTAATGGACGCAGCATTGAGTGGCGAGATGGTTACAAATGATGCCGATCTCGTGTGCTCTTCGGGATTTTCCCCTATTCCCAAAAAGGGGATGGGGATGGAGTATGCCGTGGTCTACGGCAAGATCGTGGAGACCATAGCGAGTTACGAGGTCGTGGAGGAGAGGATAGGCGCCGATCGATTGCTGTGGCCTTCCCGTGGTTTACTTTCTCGAGCACACTCTTTGGTCATGCCGAGGGACGGCGGTCTTTGCCTTGCCGAGGTCCCCGGAGGACATGGAGACGGCCTGAGATATTTCCGGGGGAGGCCGGGCCGGGCCGAGCCGTACTTCGCTCTGATAGATACAAATGAAGGCCGTGAGCTCTCAGATCGCTTCGAGTTTGCTCGAGGTATAAGCTCTCTTTTTGCTTTCCCTCTTTCCTTTGAGCACGCACCTTTTTTTTTTTGCACCGGATTGATTGGATTTTTACCTTTCGCAGTAATGGGCGCTGGAGTTTTTCCACGTCACTACACTAGCGTGGAGGCAGACTCGAGGCGTACGCCGAGAAGCAGATCCGGCCACGCAGCCTCTGGTCCAAGCATGCCCGGAAAAGATAAGCTCCAGGGGGCGACGACTCGTGTACGCGGATTGCCTTCCTTGACTGGAGGCCGAGACGGATGAGGGGATGATATTCTTCCCCGGGATCGCTTTTCAGGTAGCGCACCTCGAAGCGGCGCCGAGATCCGGGACAAGGGCAATGGGAGGATTTTGAGGGGTCCGACTGCGATGCCTATTATCTCGGGAGAGAGGGTGACGCGCCAAAGCATGGCGTGAACTCGCCCAGGACACCGGTGGAGCCTCCCGCCGATATGATGCACCCGAGCGATCGGTCCGTGACCTGGGACGATTACCGAGCAGCCAAGACTTCTAAGCCGTGGGCGATTGAGCCATATGCGACATTCGTCTTGAGGAGGCCGAGGATGCCTCGTGTTTTGGATAGGAGGGGCTGATCCCGCGGTACCCTGACGGATTTTTCCTATATCCAGATGGGGTTCGATTGAGGGTGCAGATCCTCACTCGAGCGACTTCCACGAGCTTTCCGCCTCGTCCGTGTACGAAGGTACGGTTTCACCTTTTCCCCTTCTTTTCTTTCCTTTGTTTCATCATCTTTAGCATCACCTCTTTTTTGACGCTTTTGCTTTTGTGCAGCTTTACTGAGGTGGTCGTCGAGAAGCCGACGAAGCAAGTGATCGGGGCTAAGAGATTCATACTGAGGATGGTTGCTCGCGGGCACCTCGTGCTAGGGCGAGGAGACCACGCGCCGGCACTCCGTCCGACGGGAGGCTTCTCCTATTCCCTGAGACTTCTTCCGAGACCCCTCTTCTCCTCTCATTGATCAATACATGCGGCACCGCCTTCGGATCACGTCATTCTTGGGGATCCGTACGGGCAGTGGACACGCCCGCGGCACGGTGGGTCGTCCCCGTACGCTCGTGAGTCTCGACGCCTTCACCTTTCGGGATATGATTTTTTCAGTGGATCCGGGTTTACCCTATCGTAGTGTGCCGGCTGGTCCCGACGAGCCTCTTTCTCGGGAGATGAGGACGATTCCGAGCCCGAGACTTTCGTGGCTCCCGACGAGGCGCCCGAGTCGCAAAGAGGGGCCGGGGGGAGACATCGGGCGCTGGAGACTCCGATTGATTTTTTATTTTTATTTTTTTGAGATTTAGATTTGTACAGATTATGCACATTTTTTTTTTGGATGTAATAATTTAGGATTTTATTTATGTTTGTTTGTTTTTTTTTATGCACACTCTCTTTTTTTTTTTGGAATGTAATAATTTAGGATTTTATTTTATGAATGCAATGCAATATGAATGCAGTGTTGCATGAGCCTTGTTTTTTTTTTTTTTTTTTTTTTTGCAAGGGTGTTTGGTATATGGACTGGTTTGGGAGTTTTTTTTTTTTGCACATGTTTCGAGCAACCGGGACGGAATATTCCTCTTTGGTGTAAAGCACTTGACTCGTTGCAAAAAAAAAAAAAAAAAAATTTTTTTGGGAAAGCAATCCCATCCGCGCGGATGGGGACTCGCATCCGACAAAGGTCCTTTAATTTTGGTCCAGACCTGGTCTTGCTTTATTTCAAATTCAAATATCCTCTTCAACCTCCAAATTTCAAAACACCATTTTCGGGAGAGAGAGAGAAAACCATGGAAATGGCCAAAAATTCTCCAAAATTATCCAAAGAAAGGCAAATGTTGTTATTTGAAAAGTTCAAGGAGTGCGTGTAGGAGATCATGCACGAGAGAAGATCGCTCTTTGAAGAAAGGTACAAGATACGATGCTTGTGGTCTCTCAAAGAATTGGTTCCGGATTATGACCTCTTAAGAGCTTCTTCTTCTTTTTGGGATACTAGAAGGCATGTCTTTTGCCTTTCCCTCAACGAGATTGTTCCGACTGTGGAAGAGTTTCGGGCCTTGCTTGGAGGTCCGGAGGTGGAAGAGATAGCGGTCCCTTTGCCCGAGGGGCTTCCTTTGCCGATGTATTGTGCGTCCTCCTTCATCTTTCCCCGGAGGAAGCGCAAGGTATGATCCGCGGTCCCGATTATTTCGATATTTCCGGTCTTCCCGACAGATTTAGGGGCCTAGGCTTGGTGGATGATGCCTATTGGGATGCCTTTGCACTTTGTACGTTCGGGCACCCTGTTTCATGGTTTATTCCTTCGAATTTGCCATCTGCTCGCCGGATGTCGTCGTTCACCGTCGCCCGGGCGCAGATGTCGTTCCTTTGATTCTTGGGAGACTTTTTCATGCTCTCGATGCATTAGCTACCGGACGGCGGTATATGCACGGGGCAGCCCGCTCTTCGACCCCGTGGCCGATGGAGCGTTTGGGGGTTCTTCGGGAAACCTCCGATATGATCGCCTTGGACTTTTGCCAGGAGAGTGTGTCGATGTAGATTTTGATGATCGTGGCTCGTGGGCACGCTGATGGCGGGTCGCCGTACCGAAGATATCGATGGTTGGTGCCTCATTGGCGGGTGGAGACTCGCAGAGTGCTTCAGGACGGGTCCCATGTGGTTATGCTTCCGGGCTTTCTCACCCGGGGCTTTCTACATTCCGGCTCTGGTCCCGAGACGCTTTGGCTTGGAGCAGTTCCTTTGGAGGGTTTTGATGATATAGCTACCAGGGGTGGTGGCTCAAGCTTCCATGGATGATCCCTCGGTGTTTCCATTTCTTTCCCGAGTATGGAGGTACGATGCCTTTCCTCCTGGGTCATTCTCAGCGTCCGAGACCGGTGTTCCCGACCACTTGGTACCTGGATTGGTACGAGGGGCATCCGGGAGAGACTCGTGTGGCTATTTTGAGACGGCGTGAGGCCATCAGGGCGCGGAGGACCCGATCAAGCTTTCGAGAGGAGGAGGGCCGAGGCGAGGGCCAACCCTCATGACGGAGCGGAGACGCCGTGACCGACTATGAGGCTTACGTCAAGAGACAGGAGAGGAGGGCTCCTATGCTATCGCCTAGGCTACAGAGATGAGGGATTGACGCTAGGGCTACTAAGGCCCCGACAGAGGCCGGTTTGATAGACCCCGTTCCTATACCGTAGCTTGGTAGGAGGAATACCGACATTTTTCCTGCTCGTAAGAGAAAGACTCTGAGGGGGAAGAAGAAGGGAGAGACCAAGACGAGTGGCTTGGAGTGACTCGAGGTTTCCAAGTATCCCTTTCTTGCCATGACGCATACATTAGTTTGATTATGTATCTTAGTTTTCTTTAGCAGTTGCCGCCGTAGGAATGAATCGGGCTTAGACTCATCAAAGAGCTTTTAACTTGTAATGAACATTTGAATTGCTTTAGAGTTTTTCGAGACGCTTTCATGGTCTCGACTAATTGTATTGATGCCAAAGTATGGCTTTTATTTGTGCTTTAGACCGAACCGTTTCCGCCGCCTACGTTCCCCTCATTTTGAGGAGCTCAGTCTTCGTAGTTCAACCCGGTGAACTCTTTTTGTTTTTTTTTTTTGTTTTTTTTTGTGGTGCAACCCCGTTTTTTACCTAGGCCGCCCTTCTCGGGTTTCTAACCTAGTTGGGTATTACTCTTTAGCACTCTTTTTTTTTTTTTTTTTGTTTTTTTTTTTTTTTTTTTTTTTTTTTTGGTGCAACCCTGTTTTTTACCTAGGCTGCCCTTCTCGGGTTTCTAACCTAGTTGGGTATTACTCTTTTAGCACTCTTTTTTTTTGTTTTTGTTTTTTTTTGTTGTTTGTTTTTTTTTTTGTTTTTTTTTTTACGCGTAGTATCTCGCGCAGCCTTGTCACCATTCACCGGGTGTACAAAGGGATTCCCGTCGAGGTCCGCAAGTTGCATGGCTCCTCCGAGAAGATCTTCCGGACGACATATGGCTCGACCCATACAGCTCCCATTTGCCGAGAGGGTTGATACGGACCGGGCTTTTCTTTTAGAACGAGATCCCCTTCTCGGATTTCCCGATGCTTTACTTTCTTGTCGAAGGCTCGCCATTCTTCCTTGGTAGGCCCGGATGTGTTCCATGGCCTTCGCCGGCGTTCGTCCAGCAGGGCCAATTCGTCATGGCGACTCGGGAGCCATTCGACCTCGTTGATCCGCTTTCCAAAGAAGATACCTGAGCTAGGGTATTTCCACTCGATTGGGAGTACGGCTTCCATTCCGTATGTGAGGGCAAAAGGTGTTTCCCGCTG
The DNA here is from genome assembly GCA_022495995.1 of Adenophora triphylla var. japonica. Lineage (NCBI taxonomy): Eukaryota > Viridiplantae > Streptophyta > Magnoliopsida > Asterales > Campanulaceae > Adenophora > Adenophora triphylla. The sequence goes on from JAFEMH010005755.1 coordinate 41,605, forward strand.
CCGTTCCGACCGATGTTCCGTAGCCCCGCAGTGCCAGTGTAACTTCTCTGCCAATCTCTACCTTGGACACCATTTTCCGGATGATATTTTCCAGAGTCTTGTTTGTCCGCTTCGACGGCTCCGTTGGTTTGGGGCCCGTAGGTGATGACTTGTGACGGTTATTCGGAATTCCGCCAAGAGCTTTTTCACATTCCCCTTCGAAGTGGGATCCATTATCTGAAATGATTTCGGCCGGCAACCCGTATCGGCACATGATGTTTTCTTTGATGAAGAGGGCAACTTTCTTTGAATTGAGGATTTTGTAGGACTTTGCTGGAAATCACCAATCTGCATCTCTTTAGGCTTTTCCGCAGTTCCTAAATTCACACTTGTCAAAATCTCCTCGGCAGCTTGGGCTCGATTTTCCTCTTCCCGGACAACCTGCTTAAAGATTTTTTTTGTTGTTTGATTTTTTTTTGTTTAATGTGTCTGCTTCTTTATCTAATGAATTATTATTAAAATTTTTTTATTAATTAATTCATCATTAGTTAAAGTGGCAATCAAGGGATACTCGTAGGTTCGTCATTTCATTGAAAAACGAAAAGGGAATACAAAGGCTTGCTACACACTCGTGGTCTTCGTGCGTAAGGCCACCTGACGACCCTAGAGACTCGATCTTAACAGAGAGACTCGGGAGGAGTTGTCCTAGATTGACACAAAGGGACGGGGTACCAATCCAAGCTTGGTGATCATTTCCTCCTTAGTCGCGGACGGCCCGAGAGAGTTTCCCAATTCTTTAGCGGCATTGCTATTGGTGGCCTCGTGACTCAGAACCGTGGCCGTTTTTGTTTTCCTTTCTCAATTGCCGCTATCATCTCTTGACCGAGCAGAGATCAATCAGTCCGGCACTGACTTCTTCTTCAAACAATTGCCGCATAACTGCACCATCCCAATCATCTCGAGGGAAATTCCGTGGCCTTAGCTTTTGGCACCGTCAATTCGAACTCGTGTTTCGGGTCTCCCGGCGGAGGGAATAAGTGGCTGTGAGCTTCTCGAACCTGTTCCACTGTGTCGCACGCCCGAAGGTATACTCACTCTTCATGGTAGTGGTAGCCCTGTATCTTGGGTAGGTCCAGAACATTCTACGGACCGGGTTAGCCTTGGTTCCCCGAACTTGTTGAGGCTATCCCGTAGCTTTAGCCATCCTTCCGTAGGAGCGGGCTCGTGATGTTTCCCGGTTGTGTGGGACCCTTTACAAAGTAGTCACCAAATTAGGACCGAAGGGGAGAGATTTAGGGTTGTCAACCGGGATCTTTCCCGTGGGCAGCCTTCAAATCTCTTTTCCTTTGCAAAGCTGTCCACCGGGGAGGCCTCATATCCTGTGCCGTGGCGAGTATTCCGTCCTTTCACTTCGATGAGTTTGAAAGTTCCTTGTTGGCGCTTCCCTGCACCGAGGCCAGTAGATAGCTCATTTTTCTCATCATTTTCAAGACCGGTGGGATTTTATCCCGAGTGACCGTCGATCTATGTTGCACACTTGGGCCTCGGGAGGCTCGACCGTGAAGCCCGTTAGCATGTGACCTTCCTCGTCATGTTTGATTTCCGCACAGGTATTCCGCCCGTATCCGTGCCCTCTAAAGTGATTAAATCTCCGTAAATGGTCGTCGATCCCCATTCGAGACGAATTTCACACACCGTGGAGGCTTGAGGCGACCCCTTTGACTTGGTGCCAAGGTCTTCCCAAAGCAGGCATTGAAAGTAATCGGATGTCGATAACCCGGAATTCCACAGTATCAATTTCGTCCAAACCAGAGGTCTAAAGTAGCAACTCCGAGGACTGCCGGGATGTTGAGTCGTAAGCTTTGACTGTGAGAGAAGAAGGCTTCAAGTCCGTAGTCTTGATATCAAGCAAGCTCATGATCTTTGCCTAAGAATGTTCATTCCGACCCATTATCAACCAGACCCGAGGGAGGCGTCGTTCATCCAAACTGGATCATGGATGAAGAGAGGCTCATTATGATCCCCCCAAATTGAGGGAGGTCGAGATCTCGTGAAAGTGATTATGTTCCCGTAGTGGACGTTTCCAATCAGCGTACCACATCATCGGGAGTAGCATCAATAGGCACGAGAGCGCGAGCGCTTTCTTCCAAATTTCACCTTACGGGGATAAGACGAAGTGAGTAGAGACCCGTAGGGAAATGTTGGCTCGTGTTTGCTTCAACTCGGTGAGCACGGGATCCTCTTTCTCGTGGTCCGGAGTTTCACTGCCTTAGCATAGGGGCGGCGATCTTCTTTCGTGCTTGGTCTCGTGGCCTTCTTATCTCGCTCTTGGAATTTCCTTGGAAAATCCGCCTGCATCGGGTCAACAGATTAACTTCCTCATCGCCGTCTCTTGACCGGATTTCTTCAATGCCGCTAAGGTCAATGGGGATCCCTTTGGCTATTGGCCATTGGTTCTCGACGGAGTCTAGCGACAAAAAGCAGGGGCCGAGCTTGACCGGCTCCTTCCCGGGCGGCCCTTATAACCGCTTCCCAAGTCACAAGCTGGGTTTGGGGTTGTGTTGTTGCCCCTCGGATGGCCCACAGCAGCTAGGGCGTCCTCTCGATTCACTCTCATGGCCGGCCTTGCTCATAGTTATCATGCAACAAGAGTCGCATTGTCGGGACTCGGGGGCTTTTCGATCTCATCCCTTGATGGCCCACGTGAGTTATGGCTATCGCCTCCATTTCATCGTATATCCTTTTTCTTTCAATCTTGCAAGTAGGGCAGCACAGTGAAGGATAGGCAACGTTCCCCTTCTGAGCTTGAGGTAGCGGCTCGATAGATCTCGTGTCCAAATAAGGAGCACCCGGGTCCATTGTCGGGCCCTCGTAGCAATTAGAAAGGCGTCATGTGGACTCACGGGTATGAAGGCCACTGGGGGAGACGTTCGATCGATTACCCTTTTCGGTGATTGCAGTATTCGCTGCGCTCGAGCGTTCCGGCCGTGACCCTTACGGTTGTTACGCCATCCGTTCGTGGGAAAGAAGAAAAAGATCCGATAACGTTTACGAATTCTTCATCTTCCGCGGCTGAAACCCTCCATTTTCGACCTGCTTCAATAAACCCTCTCCATTCACCATTCGGTTCTTATAAGGAACGTTGTGTTCTAGGATTTCGGATATGTATGGATCTCGGGCGCAGGCTTTCATTGCCCCTCATCCTCTGGAGTATCCGGGCATTGGCCACAAATGCATCTTACAAGTGACACCTCGTAGGGTCTGTCTCCATTGGTATCCGATCCGCATTTCGCGGGTCCTTCATCGTTGCTTGTGAGCAACCAGCCATTGTGCCCGCTCCCATGGGCTCATTTCTGCATGATCATTCCGCATCGACTCCGGATCTGGGCCTCAGCTGACTCTTCACTCTCGTCATCATCATCATCGTCATCGCCGTCATCGGAATCTTCTCTTCCCATACTACCGGGATTTCGCCGAGAGGGAGCGACGGCCAAATCTGTTAGGGAAGAGGGGTGCGTGGCAGCCGCAGAAGTCGTCATATGCTCCCATTCCCTAAGTGATGGTAAGCGATTCGGCTTCTCCTCCCGTAAATTGCGGGGAAGAGTGAGAGGGGTGGCACGTATTTTACACCGTGTAGGATATAGAAGGAATCCTCCTCTTCCGATTCTTCACTGTTCTCTGATCATATTCGGCTCTCCTAGAGCCAATTTGCAGAAGTGTACTAGCTCCGCATGCTCTTCTACTCTTTGTCGATAAGCCCCAAGCACGGTGCTCGCCGGAAACTTTCTTGCTCAATCTTTCTTGACTGTTCTAACCATCTTGTATAAATAGTTCTTTCATGTTCTCGAGCGGAAATGTCCTCAGCTTCTTCGGTATCGGCCTTCCCTTCACCCGAAAAGTAGCGGGCCTCGTATTCTTGCAAGGAGTCTCTGACATGAGACCAAGATGGGTCGATTCGTTCGATATCCTCGAGGCTGAGGGGGAATCCGAATTCAGGATCCTCGACGAGGTTGGCCACGGGTATTTGGGGACCTTCATCAGCATCCTCATGGTCATGCGAAGATTCTCCGCATTCAATCATATTCACCTGATTATGGTTCCTTGGGAGCGGATTTTTGACTGTGTTAGGCCCTTCGGGGCCTTCCAACTTTCCTTGCTCTATTAGCCCTCGGATTGCCTTTTTCAGAGTGAAGCAATGCCGTCGCCGATGTCCGTGAGCTTGATGAAAGGCACAATACTTTGTAGTATCCACGGGAGCATTCGGATTTCTGGGTTGGAAATTCTCCAAAGGCCGTAGCGAGCCTTCTTTCACCAGTCCCCTAAAGATGTCATTCAGGGGCATTCCAAAGTTTTCGAGGTTTATGACCCGCGGTCTGGGCTCGGCCGGTTTCCTGGGAGCAAAAGGAGTCGTGTTATTACATTCCTGTCCCGCATAGTTAATCGTCTCTTTGCCTTTGGCAGAGCAGGGCGGTGTTTGCAGGAGAGGCCCGATATCTTCCGTAGGCAGGTGCAGAGCACTGGCTTGCTGATTGTAGGCCTTTTCAAACTTAGCCGCAGAGTTAACCATGGCCCGTAAGTCTCGAGTATGGGAAGTGACCGAGGGAGGCTCTCGATGTGATTTCAAGCATGACCTGGAAGATGTCCAGCTTGTTCCTCTTCGGAAGGAGGGATGGCCATTTCACCGAAGTTTCGCATTCCACCGCTTGTAGAAGTCCCCAACATTCTCATCGTGACGCCGCACCGTTGTTTGTAGGTCAACCCTATTTGTTTCCCATTCCAAGTTGGCCTTATATTTTTCTCGTGAAGGCATTGGTAATCTGGTCCCATGTAGCCCCGGCTTCGTGTTTCAAACGGAAGAACCACTTTAAGGCACTGGACTTCAAGGATAGATCGAAATAGTCGCCCAACCGCCGATTGGTACATCCTTTGGCCTTCATCGCCAAGGTATATGTGTCCAAATGGGTTTTTGGGCATGCGGTCCCATCAAAGAGATCCAGATTAGGCATCACGAATTTGTGGGGCAGAGGAACAATGGAGTCCGGTCTGTAGGCCGAAGGCGTACTTTCTGCGGTCGCTCAAGAATCTGCGCTTTCATTTCCTTGTGTTGTTCCATGAACCAGGCCAGATGAGGGTCTTGTGGCGGAACCATGGCATTCAAGCTAGTGGCCGAGCTAGAGAGAGGAGCTACCACCGGAGGCAGACCGGTGGAGGGAACGGCCGGTCCGGGACGTAGGTGAAAACCCGTCCCGGGCCGAGTTACCCTGGGAGGATGAGTAGGAGCCTGAGCAAAAGGATAGAACCTTGCGGCTTGTTGTTGATTTTCAACCGGCAAAGTAGGTGGAGGCAGCCCCGATGTGGCCGGATAACTTGGATTTCCGTGGGGCCCGTAAGTAGGCTTCGAGTGCGGGCCGCCGTCCCGGATTGTTGAATTGCGTGGCCGCCAGGTGAAGGTGTGTAACCCGGGTACTGCGGTCCTGGTGATTCGGATGACACCGGGATGGAGGCTTGGTATCCCATAGAAGTCTCGAGTGAGGAATGGATTTGTGTGAGGAGCAAATTAACTAGTGCGTTTCCGAGGAGGGGTTCCCGATCGTGGCCCGTAACCAAGTTGCCGCGGCATTCCGAACCGCGGCCGTTGCCGTGAGGGTCCGGATTGATCGGTTCCGAACCGAGGAGGGATCCCGATTAGCCGTGGCATTCCGAGATAGCCCCAACCATGAGAAGACATTCCGTACCGATTTTGCCCCCCCACCGATTTGTCAGGCCAGCCTGCCGCATGGATCCCGGTGGTCTCGCGGTTGGGGAGTTGGCCGACCCGAAAATCGAGGAGCATGGGTTCTCGTAGTGGCACCATAGGAGGTGGGTGGCGGCATCCCGGTGTAATCGTGGCGACCGAGAGTGGGGCTGCATCCTCGTCTTCTTCCACGGTGAAGGTGCCATCTCGGATTGAGGCCGGCGGCCGCACCGTGACTCTTAATAGCCTCCATAAGGCCGTTTAGCCGTGCTTCCCGTCGTAACCTCATCTCGTTCTCGCTAACCGATTCCATTGTTGCTCGTCTCGAGGGGTCCCGGAGGCGGAGTGACGTTATCCCCATCATTACCGGCCGATGCGTACATTCTCAAACCCGAGTCGGAACAAACGGCGAAGCCGACGATGCGCTGACTCTTCCCAACCGATCAAACGGTGACCCGGTGCCCGAAACCAAGCTTTGTGCGGAGTCATGGGGAAAGGACATGAAGGTTCGATGTCCGGGAATGGAAGGAGGGTAGGTGTTTCGGGCTTTTGGCTCATGCAACATGCAGCTTATTTGTTCACGTTTACTTAAAACATGTTTTATTATCCTAATCGGTTGGAAAAGATTGCTCTTTTTTTCGCAAACTACTCGATTCCTGGATCAGTGGGCCCCGTCACTACGTCTATAAGCCCCTCGTATTCCACCCGTATTTCGACCTCCCAGGTGGGCGGCCCGGCGAGGGTCCTATAGGGCAAGCGGGTCCCACCGATCGAAAGAAAAACGATCCTAAAAGTCTGGCGGGTAATCGAGTCTTAACGAGCATTCGATGTAAATTACGGACAAAGCTGACGTCGAAAGTCAAGATCATGTCCGAGGGCTCGATAAAAAGTCGGCATGATTTGGACTGATAAATGTCCGCTATTGATCTTGACTTATCGTCAGTTAAGCCGTAATTAGGCATGGAATAACCGTTAATCCTTGATGACTCAAAGGTCAATGCCGGGAGTCGTGTATAATTTGTGCCGCCGTAGCCGAAGTCAAGGCGCCGGTCAATATCTTGGTCAAAGTCTCGCGGCGGAAAACCGGCGTAACTTCGACCGATTAGCGACTGATTAGGGACCCGAGAGATATTGAGTCGGTATGCCGACAAAGGCTTGAAAGGAAAGGTCTATACACGGACAGGCATGACACGTAATTTACTAAAAACCAACCGGGTCTCTGGACAAAGTGTGTCACGGACAAGTGCATGGTCGACACGAGGCTCCATGGGATGTCCTGGGGTAGTCCCGTGCTCATCCGAGAGGCGTAGTAAGACCAAACGGACCGCGACAAGGATTTCCCCGGGTTAAGGACGTAGTGTGCGGTACGGTCACGTGCGCGTAGTGTGCAAGCAGTCTATATTCTTTTTCTGAGTAAAATAGAGATTTTTTTTTTATGTGTCTTAAAAACATGATGCATGATTTTTTTTTGGAAATTTTCTTTTTTTTTTGAAAATCCCTTTTTTTTTTGAATTTTTTTTTATGAGCACATAAGCACGTAAGCATGAAAATTCCGACAGTTAGGGACATTATTCCGACAAATAAAAATTTTGACTTTCTCCGAGGCGGCCAAAACAACATGAAAACTGTGCAAAAAATCAACACACACACAAAAATGATTTTCGAAGCCGGGACGGAAGCTTGACCCTCAAAAGCTTTTTTTTTTGAAAACGGTGATACCGGTACGTGGGATTGTTAGACCACAATTTATCCCCGACTCGTGTTAGGAGGCGATAACGGGAAATTTAATGGTTTCCACCAATATACCGAATACCATTTTTTTTATTAAAAAGCTTAGTTTCCCAAATGAGTCGCCCTTTAACAACGATGTGTTGCCTTTCTCGCGGGAAAAATTCGATTTTTGCGTTTCTTTGAAAAACCAAATAAAACCGGAAAAACGGAGTCGCCACGCCATTTTAATTTTGAAGGCCAAAACTTTGAAAAAAGCCCGAGATCAGAGATTTAGGTTCGGAGGTCATGTTACGCGTCGGGAAGGACGTTAGTGTGCACCCGACGCGCCTCGTAAAACGAGTCTTCCAAGCTGAAAATCATTTGTGTGTGTGTGTGTGTGTGTGTTTTGGCCAAAATAAGTTGTAACTGGAAAAAGTAAAAATTGGGATGTCTTTTTAAGACTTTAAACTGATCCCATGATTTTTTGGAGAATTTTTGGTATGAGATTTGGTACTCAAAGACCTTTTGAAGTTGAGAAGTCACTTCTGCCAGAAGGAAATGGCAGCAGACACCTGATTTTGAAATGGATTCAAGGGTCCTAAAACTTCATAATCTGGATGAACTCAGAGAATGAAAGTTTCTCTAGACTCCTTGAATAAACTTTGTGTGAAAGAAATTTCCATTTTGGAGAAGATTTGAGGGGTCAAAACCTTCTGGAAACCTCAGATATGAGATCTGGATTCCCAGAAACTGATGAACTAGCCTCTGAAAGAAAAATTGAAAAGAGGAGTTTTACTCACCCAAAAAATAAAGTAAAAATATGTCTGGAAAGCTCTTGATGTTGGCTACAAAAAGTGTTTTGTAGTCAACACCAAATTCCAAGTTCATCTGTGTCCAAAAATTAAGACCATGGACTGAGGTCTGGGAAAATTGCTACTGGACAGCAACTTTCCAAGAAAGAAAACAAGATTTTAAGGGGAGTTTTGCATCCATGCTTGTCCCCATTTCCCTAGGTTTTGGTTAGTGATCACTAGACATTTTAGTGGTGAATCAACTATACCAAACCATCCTTGGGGTACATTAGGACTAAGCATTTCATTTGCTTGGGGAGGGGATTTTACCCTTTGAAATCAAGATTTAGTGCTTGAAAATGGTTTTTTAGGGTTTTGAAAGTGCATTTTTGCAAGTAAACAAGAAGAGCTTTGAAAATAATGTTGATCTTTGTAGAAGATCATCCATGGAGATGGTCTTCCATGGTGATCTTCTTAGATCTAGAGAAAGAAGATGAAAGAACTACATTTTGTAGTTTGAAGATGCATGCATGGATGAGATTTAGGGTTAGGAAGAGGAGGGTTTACCAATCTTCCTTGTGTTCTTGAGTGTTTGGCTTGAGTGTATGAGTGTTTAGGGCTTGAATATGAGAGTGAGTGTATGAGTATGAGTTGGGAAAGATTGGAGAGAAAAAGGTGACAATTCTTGAGAATTCTCACTGTTTTCTCTCTATATTTCGCCAGAGGTTCGTTGCATTTGTGTTGTTCCTTCTTGTTTCTGTGACTGGAGGGCTCAATTTATAGCCCTCTGAAAATAGCAAACGTATCCGCGCGGACAAGGTCAGTAGGCGTGCACTGTTCATTAATTACAGCTCCAGCCTTGGACAGGAAGAATAAAAATTCAAAAAACCAAATTAATGTACTGTGCTTTTGTGTTTCCAAATTTCTATTTATGGTTTTATTCTTTTGTTTTGCTTTTTAAGATGCTTTTCTTGGTTTAACTTCATTTGGCAATGCCCATTCTACCCTCCCTTTGTTAGAAAAGTTGGGATTGTTAGGAATGTTAGTAATTGTTATAACTTTCGTTAATTTTATAACGAAAATTCTAACAAGCTCAAATTGGAGTACTTACAGCGGGCGCCTCAAGGCCGGCCGAGGAATCTGCTTCGTGGGCCTTTTGCGTCTTCTGGGCTTGAGCTAGGTTTTGGTTATTTTTATCTTGAGCATATATAAAGCAATGTTCCGCCCCTTTATTCATGGTAACACATATTTTACATACATAGTGCAAGATCCTGGCTTGGTAGTGCCCCCAGACGTAGCCAATCAAATTGGTGAACTGGGTTAACAATTTCTTGTGTTCTTTTCTGTTTTTTCTTTGATTTCTTGTGCTTGGTTTGTGTGCGATTATTATTCTTGTAGGTTTGCTTGGGTGTGGAGGGCCATATTCACAACAGAGTAATGCAGACCTAGGTTTACAGTCCCACTCACATACCTAATGATCCTTTTCAAGGCTTTAAGATGGGACACTTTGGGGTTGGCTTGGTATCTAGCACAGAGACACACACTGAACATAATGTCAGGTCTACTTGCAGTGAGGTAAAGCAGACTTTCTATCATGCTTCTATAAAGGGTTTGATCAACACTCTCACCATCAGAATCATGACTTAGCTTTTGGGAAGATCCCATTGGGGTTCTTTGATGTGAAGAGTGTTCAAGCTCAAACTTTTTCACAAGATTCTTGGCATACTTAGACTGTGAAATGAACATGCCATCTTTGAATTGCTTAATCTGTAAGCCTAAGAAAAAGTTCAACTCACCTACCATACTCATCTCAAATGTGGAAGTCATGCTATCCACAAATTTAGCTAGCATTGGATCAGAATTTGATCCAAACACAATGTCATCTACATAGATTTGTGCCACAAGAATCTCCTTCTTATTTCTCCTCACAAACAAGGTTTTGTCAACCTCACCTCTCTTGAATCCTAGTTGAAGCAAATGGTCAGTCAACCTACCATACCAAGCTCTAGGGGCTTGCTTTAGCCCATACAGAGCTTTCTTCAGTTTATATACATGGTTAGGATATTTGGAGTCCACAAAGCCTTTAGGTTGTTCAACATAGGCTTCCTCATTTAATATCCCATTTAAAAAGGCACTCTTAACATCCATTTGATGAAGAGTAATCTTGAGGTAACAAGCAATGGCTAGCAGAAGCCTAATGGACTCAATTCTTGCAACAGGAGCAAATGTCTCCTCAAAATCAATTCCCTCAATTTGAGTATAACCTTGAGCAACTAACCTAGCTTTATTTCTAGTTATCACACCTTGCTCATCAGTTTTGTTCTTGAAAATCCATTTAGTTCCTATGACATTACCATGTGAGGGTCTAGGAACAAGAGTCCATACCTCATTCTTCTCAAATTGAATTAATTCATCTTGCATAGCCATAATCCAACAAGATCTTTCAATGTTTCAAAGAACATTCTTAGGTTCAATTTTTGAAACAAAACAACAGAAACTTACCTGGGAGTATGCTGAGGAGCAACTCCACAAACCAGCCATCTTTCTATAATCAACTTTGTCCTTTTGTCTAGTTCTCACTTGAGCATGCACATCTCCCACAACTTGTGAAGTGAGGTGGTTTTTCTGGATTTTAGAAGGGATATCCTTTGACCTATCCACACACCCATTCACAATACCTTCTGGAGCATCATCTTGATCGAATCGCAGGAACTGTCTCGATGTGAGTTTGAGTGGATGTGGGTGCAGATGTGGGTTCGTATGTGGAGGCGGATGTGTCCACATCCTTGGTTACATCCTTATCAGGTTCAACATTTTTATCAAGATCTGGAAGCTTCTTTTGATTTTTCAAAGACTGTTTCTTCATCCTTCCAGTCCAAAGAAGCAACCCGAAACATCATCCTCGCAGCCTTGAGGTTAAGATCAAGTGAGTCATCAAATTTAACATTAGAAGATTCCATAATGGTCTTAGTTTTGAGATTGAAAACTCGTAAGCTCTACCGTTTGTGGAATAGCCCATGAAAATTGCTTTGTCACTCTTTGAATCAAACTTGGACATGTATTCTCTATCATTGAGAATATAACAAACACAACCAAACACATGAAAATATTTTACAGTTGGTTTCTTTCCAAGGAGGATTTGATATGGGGTGACAAAGCTACCAATCCTTAGGAACACCCTATTGCCAATGTGGCAAGCAAGTGTTTAAAGCTTCGCCCAAAATTTTTTGGACAAGTTCTTTGAACTTAGCATGACCCTTGCCATTTCTTGCAAGGTTCTATTCTTTCTTTCGGCAATTCCATTTCTGTCAGTGGGGTGATTGGTGCGAAAACTCATGAGTGATTCCCTTAGAATTGCAAAAATTGGTGAACATTTGATTCTCATATTCGGTGCCATGGTCGGACCTAATCCTCACAGTCTTAAGACCATAAAGATTTCTAACTCTTTTGTACCAATTCTTGAATTCTCCAATTGTTTCGACTTTTCTCTTAAGAACATTACCCAAGTGTACCTAGAATAATCATCAACACACACAAAGGAATACTTTTTCCTACCAAAGCTTTCTACTTCAATAGGTCCCATTAAATCAGTGTGAATCATCTCCAAACATCTAGTTGTGGAGCATTGTTGGACCTTTTTATGTGATGCTTTTGTTTGTTTTCCCTTTTGACATGAACCACGTACATCGGGGTTCTTGAAGTTCGGTTTAGGGAGGTCTTTAATGGCTTCAAACCTTTGAAGTTCTTTCGGAGTTCTACAGCTAGCATGCCCTAATTTTTGGTGCCAGATTGACATCATTAGCTTTTGAGCTTAGGCAAGAAAGATTGTCACCAAATTGGTAACAATTATCGCAGATCTAGGACCAAGAAACACACATTTATTATCCTTATCAAACACTTCACAAAAGTGCTTATCAAACTTCACAAATAGGTCATCATCACACGGTTGATCGATGCTTATTAGGTTGGCTTTCAAGCCTTCCACATGGTACACATTGTGCAATTTTGGGAGACCCTTGACATCTAGGGTTCCTTTCCCAACAATCTTTCCTTGAGCACCTCCACCAAAATTTACTTTCCCTCCATTTATCACTTCATAATCAAGAAGGACTGCTTGGTTTCCAGTCATGTGCCTAGAGCACCCACTATCAAAATACCAAGAGCCAGAGACAGTACTCTTGAGGGAAGAGTAAACAACATTGCAGGTGGTAATTGGTTTGGCCACCCACTGTTTAACAGTTTTCTTTTTGGGTTGCAGAGGTCTCAGATTGACAGGATGTGTGTTAGGATGTGTATACATCTTCTCACACATCTGAGGCTGTTTGAAATTACCAGATTTTTTATCAGCCTTGAGTTTGTAACAGAAAGGCCTAATGTGACCAGGAGCTAGACAGTAATGGCAAATGTAATGTCTCTTTCTAGGTCTCTTCTCACTCAAAATGACTTTCTCTTTAAAAGCTTGTTTTTTCACAATTTTTGAGGTAGAAGCCTCACATCCCTCCTTTACAAAATTATTTTCAAAACCTATACCAATTTTGTCACGTTGACCCATAGCAAAAGCTTCTTCCATTTTCATTTTACTTTTATTTAACTTAGTAAAAGTGTTTTCAGCTTTGTCACATTCATTTTTGAATTTTTCAAGGTCAACTTCTCTTTTGGTCACCAGGACTTCAAGTCTTGCAATGGTATCTTTTTGAGCATCATTTTCTTTTGAAAGTACAGCTTTTTCATCTTCACTAGCAGCCAATTTATCAGAAAGAGATTTGTTTACCTTAACATGTACCTCAATTTTGTCCAATCTTTTCATCCAATCTGTATGCAGCTCCTTGTATGTAGCAAAGAGTTCCTCATAGGGAATGTCTCTTTCTTCTTCTTCATCATCTGAATCTCCTTTTACAGAGAAACAAGCTCAAGACTGGTCAGATGTGACACCGATGTGTACACAACCGAGCCCACATCCAAGGGATTTTCAGAGTATATTCTTCTATATCTCGCAGAAAAAGCATTAAACACGTAATGACAATTTAAGACAGACATATTAGCCACTTCTTCTTCCTCATCCTCACTTTGTCACTAAGGGTAGCAGCTAAGCTCATTCCCTTCTTTTTACGTGTGTTAGCACAATCATTGGCATAATGACCAAAGCCACGACATGCCCTACATTGGACAGATTCAGATGATTTATTTTCAAAACTTGGTTTCTTGAATCCAAAGGTGTCGGTGCTAGGTTTTGGCTTTTCGGCGATCGGAAGTAGGTCTATTGGGGAATTTGCTTATCCTTCTATTTTTCAAGATAGAACTGAATTTCTTTGAAATAAAAGCTACATCCTCATCTTCAAGATTAGACTTGTCAATTTCAGAGGATAATTCCACAAGCTCTTTTGGTAGAGCAGCAGCACTTTTAAGGGCAAGACTGTGTGTTTTGTTCTTCTTCTGAGCCTCAAGGTTAAGCTCAAACACAGTCAAGATTCCTATGATTGTATCAAGACCTACAGTGTTTGTGTCCTTTGTTTCTTCAATCACAGCTACTTTAATGTTAAACCTTTCAGGTAAGGTTCTTAGAATCTTACTAACAAGTCTTGCATTTGAGATAGATTCTCCTAGACTTGTGCATTCATTTGAAATCTCATGAATCTTAGCAGCATATGACACAATATCCTCAGTTTCTTCCATTCGAAGTAACTCAAACCTATCCATTAAAATTCTAAGCCTGGTAGCCTTCACACTTGATGCTCTCTCACATTGAGTTTGCAGAATATCCCAAGCAGTTTTGGCTATACTTTCATTTGTTATAAGCTTGTACATATTCCCAGAAACATGGCTGGAAATAGCACCCATGGCTTTTGAATTGTAATTTGCAGCTTGTATTTCATCAAGAGTCCATTGTTCTTCAGGTTTTCTTTCAAAGAAGGACTCACCAACACCAGAAGATGGCTTTTTCTCCACAGTAGGAGGTTGCCATGCAACAAGAATGCACATCCAAGCCCTTTCATCAATACATTTGATGTAGTTTCGCATCTTAGACTTCCAAAGAGAATAATTTGTGCCATCCAAGACAGGAGGCCTATTTTGGTGATTTTGGCATTCCATAGTGACTACACTTTCTGGATCAACACTCAGTAATATTTCGAGAGTTGGCTCTGATACCAATTGAAAATTTCGTGTAGCTAGGAAACTTAGATCACGCAATAGGCAAAGGATGTGAGTACAGATGTGTCTCACAACTGTCCACACATCCACATATAATGCAGCGGAATAAAGTAAATAAAAGCAAATTAAATGCAATAACTCAAGAGTTATATACGCTTACTGATCTGTGTGATCAGCAAACTAGGCTTACGCCCAAAAACCTTTCACTATAAAAACTTTTGTTTCTTACAAAAACAAATAAGTGAAAAACTAAAATATGAAAATACTAAACAAGTTCTAATCACCTTCTACGATATGAACAACTCCCCTTTCCCAAGTAGGACTTATTCAATCAGAAGTAAAACAAGAGAACTTTATAAAAACCTAGATGTGAGTTACGGATGTAAGCTCACAACCTAAAATCAACAAGGACGTATGCAATGAAGAATGTGTGTTTTTCTCTCTAAAAACCGTAGCTTCTCTTTGTGCTGAATGCCTTGTATTTATAGTGCACCATTGAGAAGATCTTCATGCAATCGACCTCTTCCTTTGTGAGAATCCTTTTCCTATATGAAAACATAAAACACACTCACAAGGAAATCAAATATTAGTAGGTTAGTCCTAATATAAAACTATGTACATAAATAAAAGATATTTAATATATTTACAATTCCTAGTCAAAGTAATATACTTATAAATCTCCATGAAAGTTCCAAAATCTTCTTACCATAATAGAAGACAAATTAAATAAGGAAACAAGTAGTTCCCTAAAAAAGCTCACGCTTTCACACTGGCACTCCAAATCTCAGCTTCGATTACCGGGGTTTCCCATGCCTTAGCCCTTAGGTACAACTGCTGATTCACCTGGCTTTGAAATTGAATAATATCCCCTCCGTATAAAAAAATATTCATATTTGATTTTTGTGAACTTTAAACAAATATTAATGTCAATCTAATTATCCTATTGAAACTCTATAAATTGTTATCTATAAATCATTAAGTGATTATCAATAACAAATATTAGAATTTCATTGGGATCATTAGTTTACTATTAATGTTAATGTTTGGTTAAATTTCATTTATTTGTGTTGACCATCAAATAATCAATGGGACTATCTTTCCGGGTGGAGTACCTTTTGTGTTTAGCATATCAAGTGGAGTCCAAATTCTCCATTGTTGAGGCTCCGTTTGTTCGGGGGAAAATATTTTTCGGAAAACGTTTTTCCCATTTTTCGGTGTTTGGTAAGCATCGGAAAACGGAGAAAATGTTTTCCGAAAAATATTTTCCCCATTTTTCTAAGTAAAATGACTTACGGATTTTCCCCAAGTAAATCATTTTTCGAAAAATGGTAACACCCTCACACCCGCACCCCCACGTTACCCACCCCATATCAACCACCCCTTACCCCATCCCCTCATAAATTTTTTTATTTATATTAAAATTAAATTTTACAATTCTCCCTCCCCCACCTCACCCCCACCCCCACCCCACCCCCCACCCCACTCACCACCACCGCCTCAAAGTCAAAAAATATTTTTTTATTCATTTAAAAATTATATTTTAACAATTCCCCTACCACCCTATCCTACCCCTACCCTACCCTACCCCACACCCACCCACCTCACTCCTACTAATCCCCACCTCCTACCCTACCACCCCACCTCCATCACCCTACCTCAGCCTATCTCTTTTAACTTACCAAACAGTCGAAAACTTGTTTATCTCATTTTTCGGAAAACATTTTCATTTTCCGAAAAATATTTTACAGGAAATCATTTTTCGGAAGTCGTTTTACGCGAGACAAACGGAGCCTGAGTTGGAAATTGATGAGTCGTGGCTTTTTGATATGTTTATACATACACATATACACAGTATAATACACAAAAATATATCACATATATATTTATACCAAATGCTTACAGTGGGACCCCCAAAGTATCAATTATATACTTACTTCCCTATATATACATTACCCTCCTCAGTGAAAGGTATGTCCACACATCATTATGCTCTCTCTCTATCTATATATACTCTCTCTAGAGCTTACTCCTTAGAGATTATTCACAGACATATACTGATTCTTACACCCGAGGGTTATAACGGGGCAACCACCACACCAGTGTTATTTTGCACATCTTAGCCAAGGTACGATGCTCTTTCTGCAACCTTTGCCACCCCTCTACGGGCTGATTTTCTTGGCGTCATCAGAAATCACCAGCAAGTCCTCAAAATCTTCTGTTGAGTATTTCTTGGAGAAGTTCTGGACCCGTTTGGGAAATTCCAAAACCAGAAGGGTTTGTAGAGTTCACGGACTCAGAAATCACCGAATACATACAGCTAGGGATGGCAACGGGTCGGGTTTGGATCGGATCGACCTTGATCCGAACCCGGTCTGACCCGAAAACTCAATAACCCGAAACCGACCCGACCCGAATTATATTTAAAGCCTATTTTTAAGCCCAAAGTTTTTTTAGTATAATTTATTTTTAAGCATAATGTTGAATGTTCTATAGAGAATAGTACAAAATCATCAAAATCTCACATACAAACACAAATAAACACAAATAAAGAAATACAATTTAAGAAAATATTAAATATAGTACTCCCTCCGTCCCTGAAAGATTGTCCCATTTGCCATTTTGACTTGTTCCAAAAAGTATGTCCCATTTCTAAACTTAGGCATGAATGTTAGTGCAAATCTACTAAGGTACAAGAAGGTGAAGCTCTTCCTTAATAATTGCAAAATGTACAACAGGACAATCTTTTAGGGACGGAGGGAGTATATTTTATTTATATATTAGATTAACCTTTTATTTAGGGTTCGAGACGAATCGGGTCGTGTTTCAGGCTGGTCGACAACGTGATCCGAACCCGATCGAATTTTAAATATTGCAAACCAAACCCTAATTTTTCGGATCTGATCGCATTCGGTTCGGATCGATTTCGGTCAAAATGACGTCCCTAAATACAGCTGCCTAATCGCAACTTTTTCTGCAGCCAATAATAGAGCCCAAATCCTGACTTGAGTTTCCTTATCAAAATTGTGTTTTTTTCCTTAATGAACCATATCATTGTTTGTTTATTTGAGATGACTAAAAGATAGCTGGTAAAAAAAAATATACAGGTCCTTTTGTTCTATAAATAAAAGAAGAGAGGAAATTTCACAAAACATAATGTATTTTCAAGAATGAATCCGATGGAATAGTTTACCTGAAGCAGAAGCTTTGATGGCCTGCTCTCTGGGGTCTCTTAATCCCAGTATCTCTTCGAAAAAATTGGCATCAAGATCCACTCCTACCCCAACTTCAAACTCGCTGCTGCTGCCACTTAACCATATTCTTCATAATTTTCTTTGTGTTCTTCAACTGGCCTTGTATGGATATTGTTGTTTTGATCTTAATTAGAACTTGGGTTTAGCTATATGAGGAGAAATTCTGTATCATTGGTAAGTCCAAAAGTCCACCCAAATATCTCATTCCTAAAAGATAATAATTTCCTTGATTTATTTCAATATTTACAAAGTACATATATAGAGTCCAAGACTCCCATAATTCTAGCTAATTATCCTCTAATCTAGGTAAGTAAATAACAACTTCTATGGAAAGGATAATTACATATATCTACAGAATATTAACAAAATATTATCACATCTTCCTAATATTCTAACACACCCCCTCAGTCTTAGCGGGAGGAAGACGGACGTTGAGACTGTCTCGAAAATCATTAAATAGTATCAAAGGAAGACCCTTTGTAAAAATGTCAGCTATCTGATGTCGAGAGGGTACATGTAAAACACGCACCTCCCCTCGTGCCACCTTTTCCCGAACGAAATGTATATCCAATTCAACATGTTTTGTGCGTTGGTGCTGAACGGGATTGCCGAAGAGGTAGATAGCACTAATATTATCACAATACACAAGAGTGGCCTTGTGAATTGGACAATGTAACTCAAGAAGAAGATTTCTCAACCAACACGACTCGGAGACAACATTAGCCACACCCCGATACTCAGCTTCGGCGCTAGACCTAGAAACCGTTGGTTGTCGTTTGGCTGCCCATGACACCAGATTCTCTCCCAAGAAAACACAATACCCAGACGTGGATCTCCGTGTGTCCGGACAACCTGCCCAATCCGCATCCGTATAGGATGTCAAGGTAGTGGTAGATGAAGGGTATAACGAGAGCCCATAATCAAGTGTACCACTCACATACCTAATAATGCGTTTTAACGCATTCATATGGATGTCCCGAGGATCATGCATGTAGAGGCATTTCATAACCGCGTAGGTGATATCTGGTCTCGTAAATGTCAAATACTGAAGAGCCCCTGCAAGGCTTCTATAGAGAAATGGATCGGAACAAGAAGGACTGGACTGTCCGCTCACTTTCTGCTTGGTGTCCACCGGAGTGAGGGATGGTTTACATGATGCCATACCAGCCCGAGCCACTATGTCCGAAGCATAAGATTGTTGTGACAAGAATAAAGATCCCGGCTTTCGACTCACAGCAATGCCCAAGAAATAACTGAGAGGGCCTAAGTCTTTCATGGCAAATTCCGACCCAAGCTTAGACATGATCGAGCAACGAAGAGCCTCTGAAGAGGTGGTCAATATGATATCATCCACATAGAGTAACAAGTAAGCCATATCTGTACCATTCTTTAAAATAAATAAAGAATGATCGGATTGGCTATGTACAAAGCCAATAGAAGAGACGTAGTCTGCAAATCGCTTGTACCATGCCCGAGGGGCTTGTTTAAGCCCATACAATGACTTCCGAAGTAAGCACACATGGTCAGGAAACTGTTTGTCACGAAACCCCACCGGCTGATGCATGTATACAGTCTCATGTAGATTGCCATGAAGAAAGGCATTTTTGACATCCAACTGATGAATAGGCCAATTCTTAGAAAGGGACAAGGTGAGTACCGTTCTAATTGTGGCCGGTTTGACCACTGGACTGAATGTTTCCCCACAATCAACTCCCACTTGTTGGGTTTTTCCATCCCCAACTAACCGAGCTTTGTGTCGCTCAAAAGACCCGTCTGACCTGTGCTTATGAGAAAAAATCCACATCGAACGAATGACATTAATATCATGGGGACGAGGTACAAGATCCCACGTCCTATTAGCAATAAGAGCATCAAACTCATCGGTCATAGCCAATTTCCAATTAATATCATTAAGGGCAGAAATAGGGTCACGAGGAAGAGGAGATTTAGAGATGGTATTATTTAAATTAAAGTGAGATTTAGGTTTAAAAATACCATGTTGACTCCGAGTGACCGGCCCTTTTGATTGATTAGGAACAGATTGGGACGGAGAAGAAGACACATGCACTATAGGATCAGAACTGTGGGCAGACGGCCCAGCCATAGGTCCAACAGGCGCCGAAACATCAGTCAGAGGAGGCTGATCTGGGGCGGCAAAGGGGGAGGTTGGGCCTGCTGTCAAAGGGAGGTTGGGATCAGAAGATGTTTGGACAGGAGAAGTGGGCTGTGAGTGAAAATCCGAACCAGTGGGGTTAGGAACTTGACCAGCCCATTGCGAAATAGTGTATGAATTAGGACCATCGTCCAAAAAAGCATAAGACTCAGGAGACGACTTATACATTCTGGCAAACGGGAAATTATTTTCATCAAAAATAACATGACGATTGATGATGATTTTTCGTGAGGATAAATCATAACATTTATAGCCACGGTGATTTGACGGATAGCCTAAGAATACACAAGGAGTAGAGCGCGCCTGAAGTTTGTTAATTGTTGTAGAAGGGAAGAGAGGATAGCAAAGACAACCAAAGACGCGCAAATGAGTATAGGACGGGACTTTATGGTATAACACATGAAGAGGCGTATTATAGTCAATATTTCTATGGGGTAAAATATTGAGGAGATAAGTGGCCATATCGAGAGCGTGATGCCAAAAAGACGGAGGAAGGGAAGCATGGGTCAAAAGGGTACGAATAACATTGTTAATTGTACGAATAGTCCGTTCCGCTTTTCCATTTTGAGGAGAGGTATAAGGACAAGAAAGGCGGAAAGACATCCCATTCTTTTTGCAAAAATCCCAAAATTGAGAATTGTCAAATTCTTTTCCATTATCACATTGAAAAGTTTTGATATCTCTTTCAAACTGAGTACGAATAAAAGCTTTGAAATTAAGAAAGATAGAGAATACATCCGATTTTTTTGATAAAGGAAAAGTCCACAAAAAATTCGAAAAATTATCTAATAGCAACACATAATAACGATGGCCCGAAGTACTCAAAACAGGAGAAGTCCACAAATCACTATGAATAATGTCAAAAGGACAAAAAGTACTAGAATTCAAAGTAATAAATGGCAATTTAACATGTTTGACCAAAATGCACGCATGACATACATGAGGCAATTTAGAACTAGAACATGTAATAGCCTTATTTTTCCTAAGAACATCAATAATAGAAATGCCCGGGTGGCCAAGACGATCATGCCAAAGAACCGGACTGAAAGCAAAGAAAAGCGTAAGGAACCGAGGACTTGATGATGTTGGTGATGGGATAGAGATCTCCTTTACTTTCACATCTCATGAGGCGCTTCCCCGTTCGGAAATCCTTCACAGAAAATCCACAAGAGTCAAACTCAATTGTAACGGAATTATCAGTGACAAATTTTCGAACGGAAATTAAATTCTTAACAATTTTAGGAACATGAAGAGTATTTTTAAGAATGAAAGGAGGATGTGGAGGATCTAATTTCCTATGTCCATAACCATTAATTGGAATATAGTGACCATTACCAACAATAATATCATGTTTGGTACTCAAATTGAAATAGGGCATGAGAGTACCTGACGAGGATGTCATGTGATTCGTAGCCCCAGTATCCATGTACCAAGTAGGATCCGGAGGTGTCATACCCATAGTATGCATAGCACTGTCAATATCTGTAGGGGAGAGTTGTGACTGAGCTGCATAAGCCTGGGGTGGACGAGGTCCAAGTAGACTGGAGGATTGGCTGGGTGCCTGAGAGGTGTTGGGCCTGTACCAAGGTGCAGCTGGCCCGGCTGATGGATATGGACAGGGTGGAGAAGCCCACGGCCAGACCCACTGCTGCTGTCCCCTAGCAGCCCATTGTGGCATAGGTTGACCCAAGAAAGGGGCCTGCGCAGGAGCAGCAGTCCGCCCACCTCCAGCTGGTTGTCCGCCTCCCTTGCTGCCACCACCCTTCTTGTTCCCCCCTTTTCCTCCACCTTTCTTCTGGCTACCAGTTGCTGTAGACGGCACAAATGTCCTAGGAACAGGTACCATTGGAACTGCAGCCTCTCGAGCCATCATAGCCGCCCCGATTGAGGCCTTCTTCGCTAACCCAGCCTCTTCTAATGTAACCATTGAGCGAGCCTGATGGAATTGAGGAAGAGGATCACTTTGTCGGATTAGAGTAGCCACCCCGTTGTACGCTTCAGTGAGCCCCGCCACCATCTGCAATACAAGACGATCATTCGACACAGGTGCCCCAACGTTTTTGAGTTGATCTGCCAATTGCTTCAACTGTTGACAATAGGTGGAGGCGGAGGTGAAATCAGCCATGACTGTGTGGGAGAAGTCCTGCTCAAGAGCGACGGCACGAGAGTTCTTGTTGTCCTGAAAGATGTCTCGAAGACGTTCCCACGCATATTGGGCCGTACAATCTGGTTCCAAGATTGTATTGAGAAGATCTGTGGAAATAGTGGAATAGATCCACCCCAAGACTTGTGCATCTAACGTATCCCACAGGTCTTTCTCGTCATCTGTCGCCGGTGCCTTAGCTTTCTTGGACGGAATAATATGATCCAATACCCAGGTTGACCGAGTATGAATCTTAAACAATTCAGCCCACGTTCCATATTGCACGTTTTCCAAATCAAGGGTGATTGCGATGTTGTTCTTGATGTTAGACACCGCAAACGCCGGATGATAGGAAAACTTAGAAGAAGAAGAAGAAGAAGAAGGCGCCATGGAACCAAGCACAAGACAGGCAGACGGAAAATCAGAAAGAAATAATAAGAACGGTAAACCAAGAGTTGGAGGCGCAGCGGAAGAAGGATTTGCCCTGGTCTCTTGATACCATAAAAGATAATAATTTCCTTGATTTATTTCAATATTTACAAAGTACATATATAGAGTCCAAGACTCCCATAATTCTAGCTAATTATCCTCTAATCTAGGTAAGTAAATAACAACTTCTATGGAAAGGATAATTACATATATCTACAGAATATTAACAAAATATTATCACATCTTCCTAATATTCTAACAATTCCCAATTACATAGCAACTAACTAGGAAGGTTCATGGTAGTAGTGTAAAGTAGTAGTGTAAAGCAGTACTTCCTCCGTTCCGGTAGAAATCACAAGATTATTGTTTACGCGTAAATTAAGGAAAAAAATAATAGAGAAAATGTTATGAGTGTAAAAGTAAAATAAGAGAGAGAATAAGTGGAGGGAATAATAAATTATAATGGTATTGTGAGTATTAAAATAATGTAGGAGAGAGAATGAGTGGAGGGAATAGTAAAGATTCTTTGCCATTTTAGGAAGTGTGTGATTTGTAGCGGGACGCTCAATGAGAAAAGTGTGTGATTTGTAGCGGGACGGAGGGAATAGGTGGTTTGTAGGCCCGACAATTAAGCTGGTGAAATATTGAGATTTTAGAGAATATTTACTTTCCTAATTCGATTCAAATTGGTATATTTGGTAAGAGGATTTTATGACTTTCTTACAAAGATTTATATTGTCATATTTGAAAAAGGACATTGTTAAATATGTAAATAGCATTTATTTATGTAAATATATTTAGACTAGGACTAACCTACTAACAAATCTCTTTCCTTGTGAGTGTGGATTTATGTTTCCCTGTAGGAATTGGATTTCTCAAAGAAGGAAGAGTTTGATTGATTGAAGATCTCCTCAAATGTGCTTATAAATATAAGACTTCAGCACAAAGAGAAGACACGACTTTAGAGAATTATTTGAAAGACAATTACTTTTGTTCTTCACGGATTCAATATTGCCTTTTAGGTTGTGAGTGAAGGTTTTGTCTTACATCCGAACTCACATCTAGTTTTTCTTCAAGTTCTTTGTTCTACTTCTGATTAGAATAGGCTCTGCTTGGAAAAGAAAGATTGTTCTTAGTGTAGAAGGTGGTTAGAACTTGTTTAGTATTTTAATCTTTTTTTTTTCACTTATTTAGATTTTTTTCTGTAAAACAGTTTTAATAGTGAAAAACTTTTTAGCCTTAAAGCCTTGTTTGCTGGGTTTCGAACCAGTAAACGTTTATAACTTTTGAGTTATTTTATTCCGCTGCTTATTGGTGGATGTGTGAACAGTTGTAACTCACATCTTTACTCACATCCGTGTTCTATTGAGTTGTCTAGGTGAAATTACCCGCGTTCGCTTGCGGTCGCGAAAGCAGCGAGCGGTTTGAATTTCATGGAAAAAAGAGAGTCGCCACGCCATTTTTATTCTGAGCCAAAACTTTGAAAAAGGCTTTGGAACAGAGATTGTTTTTATTATGAGCCAAAACTTAAAAAAAGGCTTTTGAACAGAGATTGTTAGGTTCGGAGGCCACATTACGCCTCAGGAAGAGATTAATTGTGCTCACCCGAAACGCATCGTATTGACGAGTCTTTCTACCTTTCTCGAAAATTGTGCGTGTGTGTGTGTTTGTGTATTACTTGAAAATGAGTTTAAATGGCGGTTTTTTTTTAAATGAGTCGGGCATTATAACGTTACCCTTTTTTGAGAAAATGATAGTAAGGAAAAGATATTTTGGTTTGAATCGGGCATTATAACGTTACCCCTTTTTTGATAAAATGACAGTAAAGGAAAAACATTTAAGGTAAATGACAGTAATGAAATGACGATCGACAAGTCAATTTATTGACTTGGATGTTGAAAGTAAATACGATCAATAAACCAAACGGTTTGGACGGTAAATGACGATATTGAAATGACAGTATCAACGAATCAAACGATTCGGACGGTAAAAAATGTGATCAACGAATCAAACGATTCAGACGGTAAAAAGCGTTATTTAAATGACAATATCAACGAATCAAACGATTCGAAAGGTAGAAATGACAATCAACGAATCAAACGATTCAGACGGTAGAAATGACAATCAACGAATCAAACGATTCAGACGGTAAATGACATAATAAGATAAATTGATAAACAACGAGTCAAGATCTCCGTTTTAACTCTAAATTACTCTTTTCGAAAGAGAAAAGTAATAGAGAGAGGATCATTTCTTGACTCGTAGACAACGTAGTGTCTACATTTTAAAGAGTATGATCGGAACAGAAATAGCGAAAAGGCGTAAAAAGGGATGAAAGTTTAGATTGAGAAGGAGAGTTTACCAATGGCTAGGTTTTTACTCTATCTCCCGAGGGATCGTATATCGAATACGAAAAGTGTTTGAAAAGTGTTTGGGTTGTGTTTTGTTTGGGAAAAATGAGGTTTTCACGCAAATCGAGACGTTTTTGGGACTTTCGGGGGAGTTTTAGGATGCTGGAATCGAGGCAGTGGGGCAGGAGGGTGAAAATTTCTTGGCCATTTACTGAATGACTGAGGCTGTATTTATAGGCTGTAAAATTGCAAAACAGGCTGGCCGGCCTTTCCTTCATGTTGAGGGCATTTTGGGCATTCGAAATTATTGATGTGACTGGTGGACGACGTGCTGATTAAACAAGTAAAATAGGCCGGCCGGCCTAGGTTTCAGCTTGGGGGTATTTTAATCTTTTTTAGTTTTTGATGTGATTGATTTGACCTTGGGCTTGTGCATATGTGACACGTGGCATACTTAGTCACTAAGTAAGGGCATTTTGGTCTTTTTGATCGTATTTTGACTGTTTTTTAAATAACTATCCGAATAAATGTCGAAACAGTTTCGAAAATTGTGTATTTTTGGAAAAGTGATATTTTTCACGTGTTCGAACGTATTTTAATACACTTTAATTTTGAATGACCGGGACAGTCCTGGAAAGTCTCGTTAATTTGAATAGTGTGAATTAACGGATTCTAACGATCCAAATTTGGGTACTTACACTAGGTGTCCTAGCTACACGGAACTTTCAATTGATATCAGAGCTAACTCTCGATATATTACTAAGTGCTAATCCAGAAAGTGTAGTCACAATGGAATGTCAAAATCATCAAAACAAACCTCCAGTCTTTGATGGCACCAATTACTCTTTTTGGAATTCTAAAATGCGTAACTACATCAAAGACATTTATGAAAGGGCCTGGATGTGCATTCTTGTGGCATGGAAACCTCCTAACGTGGAGAAGAAGCCTGAATCAGGTGTTGGTGAATCTATTTTTGAAAGAAAACCTGAAGAAAGGTAGACACTTAATGAAATTCATGCTACAAATTATAATTCTAGAGCCATGAGTGCGATTTCCAGCCATGTTTCTGGAAACATGTACAAACTTATAACCAATGAGTGTATTGCTAAGAATGCTTGGGATATCTTACAGATGCAATGTGAGGGGATTTCAAGTGTTAAATCCACTAGACTTAGGATTTTAATGGACAAATTTGAAATTCTGAGAACGGAGGAGACCGAAGATATTGTCTCCTATGCTGCTAAAATTCATGAGATCTCTAATGAATGCACTAGCCTTGGTGAGTCTATCTCTAATGCCAGACTTGTGAGCAAGATCTTAAGAACCCTACTCGAGAGGTTCAACATTAAGGTGACTGTTATAGAAGAGACTAATGTTAAATACACACAAGAAAGAGAAAGGGGATAGAGAAAAAAAGAGTATAAAAAATAGAGATAGAGAGGAGGTGGGATGGCCGGCCGATCTGGGTGTGTATTTGTGTTTGATTTCAGATCTAGTATGTTTGTATGTATGTGTGTTTGTGTATGTGTATGTGTATGTGTGCGTATGTTCATTTCAGAAATCTTTTGCTTACCTTGTTTTTTCTTGATTTCTGAATTGATATTGTTTGGTGGTGGTAGCAGGGTGATAGTGGTGGGCAGTGGTGTAAAGAAAATTTAGTGCTACTTAGTGGCTGGATTAAATATGGAACCGACAGTGTTTTCGGGAGAAATCAGAAAGGGAATGCTTATTGGGGTAAAATTGCGGATTACTGTAACGAGAATTGCTCATTTGACCCTCCCCGTGATTTAATTGCCTGCAGAAATCATTATAATTATATTAACAAAATATTGGGCAAATGGATAGGTGCTCGCAAGTCAGGTAGGAGGAAATATGGGATATGATAGCAGTGGAAAGAGAGCACGTGAAAGTCCGTTAAGTGATTCAAACTCGATTGGATCAATTCCTCGTCCTATGGGAAGGGAGGCAGGTAAGAAAAAGAGTAGAAAAAAAAGATAAGGGAGTAGGCTTGAAAGTGGTAAACGAAGAGTGGACATAATTTAAATAATTCAAAGAGAAAGAGTTGAAACGATTGGACAAGATAGTCACACAACAAGAGGAGGCAAACAAATGTAAAAGGATGAAAATGTGGCTGAAGTTAAGTGAGAATGAGCATCTTGATGATCGAAGCAGACAACTTTTTGAAATGTTGGGTGTCGAACTATTTGGAAAATAATTTCCTATATTTTCCAATGATGTATTACTTTTAATTAAGTATGAAGTATTTTTTTAATAATAATTATCGCCATTTTTCGTATTTATTTAATTGCAATTAAAAAATTAATTAAGTATGAAGTATTTTTTTAATTATAAATGATAATAATAATTATTATTTTACTAATCATAAAAATAAAGAATATAAATAAAATAAAAGTGGTGGGGTATAGGATTATGAGTTGGAAGGGTGTTGAATTTTATTAAACAAAATCATTGTAGGGTTAAAAATTGAATGGGGTATTGAATTATTAGGTAGAAGAGAGAGAACCCGATGTGGAGTGTTAAAATGGGTGTTGAATGCTGTTTGGGTATTGAAACAATTGTAGATGGTCTTAGTCATTTTGATAGCAAGTGAGAAAAAAAATATATAAAAATATGATTTTATTATAATATTGCAGACATATATGTCAATGTGGACTTTATTTTATTACACAATCATTGAGATTATTTCAAATAATTTTTTGAGTGTTGAATTGAAATTTTGATTAAATTCAAACGTATGTGGTTTGTCATTATCAAACTGATGGAGGATTTCTCCCTATTGTAATAAAATAATCTATCAAGTGTACTAGTTACCGTTTTAATAGTATGCACAACTAGTGTGTCGAACCACATTGACCTGGGTGATAAATAAACTTATTTAAATAGTGCAAAGTAATCAAAGGGTTTTTTATTTGTTATGATTATTAAACTACTAAATCAAATTAAATACTAAATCGACAAAAGCAAATCAAAGCAAATGGTTTGATCAAATTAAAAGAGATATTCACGAATTGAGTTTAATAACAATCTTCCCTTTATGCCTTTTAATAATAAAGAGATAAATTTTATTTAAGGGTTCGTTCACTAATTCAAGAGTTGGGACGTTTGATTTGCGAATTCCAACCCTAATATTTTCTTCTTGTTTATAATTTCCGCTAGGTAAATAAAACATTAAAGAAATTCATTTAAACCCTCAAGAACAATTGAACCTAAATCTTTTTTATTTCCACTAGGTTCTCAATTGAATCTATTCACCACAATAATGGTCAATGTATAGATCATTCACGTTAGTGCAACAATTTATACCAAATTAATTTAAAGGCCAAAAGTATCATATCATAATGGAAACCTCAAAGCAACTTTAAAAATATTGAGATGAACAATAACAAGATTGATTGAAAAAATAAAAACCTGAATCTTCAATCATTGAAATCATTGTCTCTACTTGAAAAAAAAATATTTAAATAAACCTAAAATTTATTTAAGTTGTTCTTTTATCTCAGGGCTAAGGAGGTGTCCAAAGTAGGAAAACATAAGGATTCATTGTTGAAAAAATAAAATCCAAGGTGTTGGCTGAAAATTCCATTAGGTCCCTGAGATTTTAGAAATTCTAGAAAAGTTCTCCAATTATGAAAAAAAAAACCAAAAGTCCCTATAATTAATTTCCAACAGGTCCCACACTTTTTGCAAAATTCCCCAAAGGTCGTGTGCGGCCGCCCAAAAGAGGGTGTGTGGTCGCACAAGTGGACCGAGAGTACTTTTCGTGTTTCGTCCCATGTGTGCGGGCGCACCGTGTTACGATGTGCGGCCTCTCAAAATTCGGCGAACTTTCGGAGGATATAACTTATTCATACGATCTCTATTTTGAATGCGTCATATATCGGTGGAAAGCTTTAAACGAGTAATATCCAATGGAATTGGTTACTTAGTGGTCACATATTTTTATATTTCTCGAAATTCATTTTTTCTTTCATTGCTGTTCCGATCCGGATCATTTCTTTTTGCAACCTTTAAGCTCATAATCCATGCACTTTTCCTCTTTTCCCCTATACTTATAAACAATTCAAAAATCCATTAAAACACACAAGGTTGAGCATTAAACAAGTATAAAAGTATATTATTTGAATAGGTAGAAACACATCCATTACAAACAAACTCAATTTTTAAAATTCTAAACAAATTAATGGTTTTGGCTATATATTTTCATGGGTAAATTACAAAATAGGGACTAACTTCCACGTGGTGGTACCAGTTTAGGGCCCAACGTCCAAAATTTAGCGAAATAGAGTCTGACTTGTCACTTTGTTTGCAAAATAGGGGTTTTGACGAATTTTGTTAGAAAAATTAGTTAAGTCACATGTGACTTGCGCGTTATTTACGAAATAGATCAGTTTGAAATGTGTATTAGTTATTAAGGGGTTGAATGCAAATACTTAAACTTAAAGTTGAAAATTATAAAATTTTCAAATTTTAAATAATCAAAATGTAAAATAAAATAACTAATATATTAAACTATTTAAAAAATATATATAAATAAAAAAGTAATTTCCTTTCAATAAAATAAAATAAATAAATGCTTTAGTAATAAAATTTTCAAGATTAAATTTACAATCAACTATAGTTTCATGGGTAAATTACAAAATAGGGACTAACTTCCACGTGGTGGTACCAGTTTAGGGCCCAACGTCCAAAATTTAGCGAAATAGAGTCTGACTTGTCACTTTGTTTGCAAAATAGGGGTTTTGACGAATTTTGTTAGAAAAATTAGTTAAGTCACATGTGACTTGCGCGTTATTTACGAAATAGATCAGTTTGAAATGTGTATTAGTTATTAAGGGGTTGAATGCAAATACTTAAACTTAAAGTTGAAAATTATAAAATTTTCAAATTTTAAATAATCAAAATGTAAAATAAAATAACTAATATATTAAACTATTTAAAAAATATATATAAATAAAAAAGTAATTTCCTTTCAATAAAATAAAATAAATAAATGCTTTAGTAATAAAATTTTCAAGATTAAATTTACAATCAACTATAGTTTTATATTAATTAACTATATTAAATGTCAAGTAATTATATTTTTATAACAATTTATTGTATTAATTAAATGTACGAGCTCCACTTTGCCATACCAATGACCGGCGCCGTTTCTAACACCATGATCTATACCTGATTGAACCTTGAACCTGTAATCGAAACCTCTATTTGTTGACTATCGTACTTATCACGGACGATGCGCCTGAGACTTTTGTTCTTGTTGACTTATTGAAAACATACGAGGATATGGTAAAATCGGGTGATGTTGAATTTAAGTAGGTTATCCCGAATAACGACTGGGACCATTTAATTTTAATTTTGACTTTTCAAAATATAATTACTTGTCATTTAATTTTGAAAATTTTATTAAATTAAATTATTTATTTTTATATTTAAAAGGAAATGACTTATTTATTTATATTTTAAAAAATAATTAAAATAATTATTTTAATATATTATTTATTTTATTTTAAATTTTGATTATTTAAATTTGAAAATTTTATATTATTCAACTTTAAGTTTAAGTATTTGCATTTAGCCCCTTAAAAACTAATACACATTTCAAACTGATCCATTTTGTCAATCATGCGCAAATCACATGTGTCTTAACTAATTTTTCTAACGAAATCCGTTAAGAAGCCCTATTTTGCAAACAAAGTAACAAGTCAGATACTATTTCGCTAAATTTTGGACCGGCCCCCAAAATGGTACCACCCCGTGGACGTTAGGGTCTATTTCGTAATATACCCTATTTTCATAGCTTAAATTTAATGTACTGTTGATAGCTAATCATAGCCAAACTATTACGAGCGCCCTGCTAACTGCACAATCATATCGGTTTTCTAAATATCAGCATTTACATTAATTATAATTTTCAAAAGAGAAACCTAGCTAGCTAAATGTAATGAATCTATGGTGGTGGTGGTGGAGGTGGTGGTGGGGTTTTGGCCAAAAGAATAATTAGGAATTAAGGAGGTCCTAATAGCAAATAGTTAGATCCCACCAACTCTTGACACCACCAGGAATTGTCACAGTCAAGAAATTATCATCAGCTCTATATTCAAACCCTTCTTCTTTGGAACCCAGTAAGCATGTTTCTGGTTTCAGATTTGAATAAGCTCCGAAATGGCCTACCCCTCTTCCCTTTATTCTGATCCTCGAATCTTCTTCCGAGCTTTCAATCATCTCTATAGCCCCGCCGCCATTATACATATCTATCATTCCCATTGCTGCAAACTCAATCTTTCTTTCACCAAAAACCTGAAGAAGATCGATATACGTTAATCTTCGTCTAAATTAATTGACTGACACACAAACACAGTGTCAAACAAGCAAAATGAACGAGTAGGAATTACCTTAATAAGAGATACAGTGAAGACATCACATTCCAAGGTTTTCAAAGTGATCTCAAATGATTCTTGTCTTTTCATTCGAGACAGACACCCTTTAGGAAGAATTGAATTGGTCAAACATTATGTACAAGTGATCAGTGTATGTGCATCACAATCATCGAGACAGACAGATTGTACGTACCTGATTTGAAGGAAAAGACTGCACATTCTCCCGCTCCCTCCAAAACCTCATCAAGATATTCAATATCAGCAGGGGATACCTTTCCAGAAAGCTGCTCTGGACATTCATCTCTCTGCTTTCCATTTTCTATACAGGGCCAGCTTCCCGCTCCTTGGCAGTTGAATATGCCAATGACTCCAGTATATTTGTTCAGGTTCCAGATCTTCAGAAGGCTTTGATTTGAATAATAATTAATGCGATAGATACTCATGAAAAGAGAATTAAAGAATCATGCTTACAACAGAAATACAAGTACCTCTTTCCATCCATAACCGGATCACTAAATAGACAATCTCGTGTTGGCCTTCCAGGGTATTTGGCCCTTAACACTGTTCCATCAGGAAGGACAAGCTTCTTAAGTATCTTGAAGTCGTGCTGCCCTGGTTTGTCGCTGTCACCATGACACTTTCAACACGTTAATTAGACGTTAATCAAACATATGCATTCATGTATCTAATGTAAATGAGGCCCTAATAATTAGCATCTGCAAGCGAGTTAAGTCGTACCTGACATAGATTCCACAGCCTCCTACTGCTCGAGCAATGGCATGGAACTCAGCTGCATCATGCAAGCTCTGAAATTTGTTCAAAACCATCAGACCAACATTCTTGAAATTAAGGTTTCTAATTTATATGATTAGGAAAAAGGAAATCTCAAATTCATACATAGAACATGTCCCAATCTGGGACTACTACTTCACCAAAAAATATGCTGTTGAAAGCCACGGCAGCAACATGGAGTGTCTGCGTAGTCGGGTTTTTAGGGTAGTAATCGTCAGATACACGTGTAATAGCACTTCTCTTTGAGCTGCAACAATAAATGACAGATACATATTATTTGAATAATGTGCTGCAATTTGCCCTCTATGATAAATTTGTAATGCCTGAGTCTCGTACTTGTACATGGAGTCGTTGCTCTGACCCATGCAGCAGATTATGCTATTATCTTGAAAGTTTCTAGAGATAGACTTTTCAAGTGCTTGTTGGAAATGCCTGGTAAGGTTGACCCGCCCACCCGAACCATCTGCTACGGTCTCCACTATGTTTTGTACATCAACCTTAACCCCATCAACATTTTGTGAGACAAGATACTTGTGTTGATCATCATAAAATTCAGATATCTTGGCTGGATCAATTGTTCCAACTCCGTATCTCTCCATGGCGTCCATAGCCTCATCCCTCTTATTTGCAAGAGTTCCGGGAGACTGTATTGGGAATTTCAAACTAGGGTTATACTTTTGAGTTCCAGGAGCATCTGGATGAAGTCCACCCCAATACCCCATCAGTGCATGCCAGACGTAGACATACTTAAGCCCAAATGTTTCCTTAATATCCGAGACAAACTCTTTAAAACTAAGTGATGCCTCATTTGTGATCTCGCTTGCTGGCTTCTGGAACTTTCTATTTGCTTCTATGCTGACTAGTCTTGCCCCGAACCTGCAGTATTTTACTAATATCATCTGAGGGTTTTTTTTTTTTTTTTTTGTTCCAGATGACTAGAAAACCGAAGAATGATTGAACTTACTGTGACCCTTCAGCATACGGCTCCCCTTGTTTCCGGAACTCATTAGTTGTATCTTGCCACCCATCATCAATTATCAAAAACCTTGCTGGAGTGCCACCTTCGGATAAGCTGCAGATGAAATGAAAAAGATAGAAGGTTGCAGAAAGTCCTTAATTAGTTAAGGAGCCAGATAGTTATAACTGTTGTTTGTTTACCTTTTCAGACCTTGTTTGATTCCTTGGGGATTAACGTCCTGGTAAAAGGCATCCCAGGTACACCAACCAAAGCAATCGAGCATTCCGGGCATCTGCAATATGGAATTACCAGAATTTGGTTGGCTGACTTACAAAACATAGGATTAAGCTATGACCAACTGAACACAACTGTATGGGCTGATCACGTGCCTGCTTGCTTTCACGAACTGAAAAAGATCCAATGTGCTGCTCCAAGATCCTACATGCAGTCAGAAGCCAATATCCAGTTCATGCGAAATATTAACAATATGCATGGTTCTGGTTAGGAACGATTCGTACTACAATAAAGTTATCTGAACTTCATAAAGTTGGAAGAGGGACCACTTACTTCATAGATTCCTTCATCAGATCAAATGGATTGTCTCCACAATTCACAAAAACTGCTTTTAGGGACTCAGAAAAAACAATAGAAGGATCTCCTGTCAAGAATAAGCAACATAAGTTAGGTAGGCATAAGTTTAATCTAAGATTAACCTCTTTCATTGACAGTTCCAGTGAAGAAATTCTTACCACTTTCGACGCATAACTGTAGCTCGTTAGCTGAGTTCCCTTGCAGGCTGCTTCTCAGTTGGCCATCTAAAATGGGAAGGAAGACAATGTAAGAAGCTGGATCTTCCGTAGCTTCAAGAAGAACCATCTGCGTTTCAATGGGAATTTCGCTTGCAGAGTTTCCAAACCGTGGTATCTTCCACCAAATCTTGAATCTAAACAAAGAAAGCAGTCGTATATCCCTGCAATCATGCACTTACATGTCATTCCCTTACTAAAGCAGGGGAAGAGTACGCATACATGCGCCTATAGCCATTCCTACAGGACCAATTAATTAATGTTTCAACCACTACATTGGCCCTAGCCCCCGGAAATGGGAACTGAGTTCCATTGGTTCATAATTTGGGCTAATTTCGTTCAAACTTCAATTTTAACATGAGCATACATAATTAGCTAGAATATCATTATGTTAGTCTCTCCGCTTGCACTTTGCTTAGAGGAGTAAGATTGTTGTATGTTAAGTTACCAACTCAGACATTATCGATAGAGAATCAACAATGCATGTAATGCTCCATTTTCACACCATGCAATGGGGGTTAACCCCTTTTATGTTGCAATACAACACTGCAGTTGCATCTAACAAAAC
Source organism: Adenophora triphylla var. japonica (assembly GCA_022495995.1). NCBI lineage: Eukaryota > Viridiplantae > Streptophyta > Magnoliopsida > Asterales > Campanulaceae > Adenophora > Adenophora triphylla. Next base: position 75,838 of record JAFEMH010005755.1, read on the forward strand.
ATACTTACGATATTTTCATTCAAGAATTAAAGAAAATAATATGGAGTACATTACGCAGTTGTAAATAAGATAATACAAGTAACTGACCGGATAACTCCGAGCTTGAAGACGAGGCGAGAACTTGTTTCGTTGGAAGTGGCACCGAGGAATAAAGAAGAATTGGAGCAAGGAGTGAGGACCACATTGTCAGGAATATCGGTCAGAGCATCCTTATCATTGAAGCTAAGAACTCCATCTTTGAAAACAGGTTTAGCATTAAGGAACATACAAGGTCTCCTCCTCCATGACTTCCGCTGCCATGATGACCAGCCTGTGCCTGTGGCGGAGAATAGAAAAACGCTATTGGGCTTCTGGTATCGTGATGGCAACAAAAATGGTGGTTGTGTTGGTGGTGGAGATATCCACAGGCTCATGTTGTAGACAACAGTGACCAACTCCGGCCAAGTCTAACTGTTTGATAACTCATGGAGTATTTCCTTCCATCCAATCTTTAGCTTCACCACTAAAGAAATTTGTGTGGTGTCTATCTGCCACCAAGTTTTAGATAGATATATACAAACAAACAAACAGCACAAGCCACAAGACAGCAAACTAAAGCATACAAACAAATATATAAAGGAATTAAAACAAAAAGACATCTTTTCCTTGCCCTTACCCTTGCTCATTCATTCATCATCAAGGAAAAGTACTCCCTCAGTTGAAAGGTGCAAGGGAAGACAGTGAAGACCTCTAGGAATATTTTTGGCGCCTAAAAAACAATGTCTGCTTCTTGTGGACCCGGAGCTGCTCTAGCTTCAGTCGAGTGAATAATAGCGCCAAGTTTCTTTACCACAGCTGTACAGTCATCCTGAATTTGCTTGCCTTCATCCTTCTCATGTGCACTGGACTGGACTGGACTGGACTAATATAGAAGCACCGATTAAAACTGATAAATATTTTGAAAACTGCAATTATTTTGAATCAAAGGAGGCATAATTCTCAAACTAGAAGGCGGGGAGAGCATAACCCTAGCATTCACCGAAAACTAACACTTGACTTTACCACTCGGTCACTCCTCTTTTTACTTGTTCACTTTATAAGGATGAGGCGCATAGTGTTGGTGATTTTAGTGTCATCAACTATTTTATTGTAATGGTGATTTACTAGAGATCAATGTGATTCGTATTAGACTCGGATACGAGTAAGGGAAAGCGTGGAGTACACACTCGGTTGAGCTAAAACGAAATCAACCTCGATAAAGAAGTAAAAGTTAAAGGGTAGCACATTTTGCTGATGTGCTCGGCCGAGCAGAGTCCTTTACTCGGGCTCGGCCGAGCAGAGCATAGCAAATTGTCCAAGTTTCTGGACAGCCTTGCTCGGCCGAGGCATATGCCTTGCTCGGCCGTGCAGTATGATTGACACGGCCGTGCAGTTCAAATGACACGGCCGTGCAGCTTGGCAAAATTCTCTGGACATGTATGCTCGGCCAAGCGAGTCCCTTGACTCGGCCGAGCAGTTCCTGAACAGGTGTCAGTTCAAAATGAAAAGACACATTGCTTGGCTAAAGTCATGTCTTTTGATTGTACCCTTTATCTGATGCCTCTCCATCTGTATATATACAGAGATTGATCTCATTTGTACAGATATGAAAAACACAAGAGTGATACAACAATAACGAAAGCAAAAAACAATTCTCAAGTTTTAGATTTGTTCTCTTTGCCTAGAAACAAATTGCGTGATTGTCTTATCCCAATTAAGATTTTGTGTAACCCAGGCATTAAGGGTCGAAATACTTTATTCGGAAAGTGAATTATACACGATTCAATCACATATCCAGCCTTGTTATCAAGATCAAGACCCTATATTCCCCTACAAACGAATAAAGTATTTAGGTGATACTCATGGCTGGTGGAAGTACTGTGAAGGAGATGACGACTAAGTTTGGAAAGCTAGACAAATTTGAAGGACAAGATTTCAGGCGTTGGCAAAAGAAGATGCACTTCCTTTTAACAACGTTAAAAGTGGTGTATGTTCTATCTACCCCTATTCCAGAATTGCTTGAAGATGATAACTCGGAGACAGTTAGACGTAGATCGAAGTGGGAAAACGATGACTACATCTGCAGAGGACACATATTAAACGGTATGTCTGATTCTCTATTTGACATTTATCAAAATAATGAGGAATCTGCAAAAGAGTTATGGGATTCTCTTGAATCCAAGTACATGCAGAGGATGCTTCTAGTAAGAAGTTCCTTGTAAGTAATTTCAATAATTACAAGATGGTCGATTCAAGGCCTCTCATGGAACAATTCAATGAACTCCTTAGAATCCTTGGACAATATACAAAACATGGGCTGAAGATGGATGAGTCAATATCTGTTTCAAGTGTGATTGATAAGTTGCCTCCCTCCTGGAAGGATTTCAAACACACTTTGAAATATGGTAAAGACGATCTGTCTTTGGTTCAACTTGGAAGTCACTTGCACATAGAGGAATCTCTTAGGGCGCAAGAGAATGACAAAGGCAAAGGAAAAGAAGTTGTTGGACCCTCGGTAAATATGATTGACGAGGGTGGAAACAATAAAAACAAAGGAAAGAAACGTAGTTTCAAAGACAATGGTTCTGATCCCAACAAGAAGCCTAAATTGACATGTTGGAAGTGTGGCAAAACTGGTCACTTTAAGAAGGATTGTCGTGTTGGAAACAACAAGAATGGCGCAAGCACCAGTGGTTCGGGAAAGGGATCTAAGGACCATTCTCAAAACCAAGGTCAGAATTTAATACTTAGCTGGAACGAATTTATTAAAAATTCTGTTTCACTAATTTCTGAAGCATTTTGTGAGGACCCCGACCCGGAACCTACACGTGTTCCGAGCTGGAGCGTCCTCAAACTAACCCCAAATATCCTAAACTTTTTTAAAAACTTTGATTTAACTTTCAAACACTACACCATTAACATACCCATTTCAAAATAACTCTACTCCTTTCTACTATGGAGGAAGAGTTGACCAACTCCGAAAGTAATAAATGATTTTAGTTACAAAAAGATGTCGAATATAAAATAGAATCAAAGTTTATGAATACAAACCCTTTAAAAGAATTATGCCAAAAATACACATTCTACACCAACCTATACATAACCCGACAATTCCCAAAATACCACTTCTAAACTCCTTTCCGCCCTTACTTGGTCGGTCCACCTGTCTCGGAATCTAAAACAAGAAAGGGAGAGGGGTGAGAATAAATCTCAATGAGCTATTATGAATGCAGAAGATGCCAAACAAGATGCAACACATAGCATGGTAGCACATAACACATTATGAAAGCGGTAAACACATTACGTTACCTCATTTTACCTTTTCCCGTCCGAACAATAAGTCGTACAACGTGGGAGTAAAACTCCACTCTTTGGTGAATTGTCTCCAAGACATTCACCTCTTTATAGGACTCATACCCCGAGATCCATATAAGAAAAGATACCTATAATAGAGTATCCAAAAATAATATATTCCCCGGTACACCAATCGCAGCAGGTCTCGTAAAGGCTTCTTCATGCTCAATACGCCGCTAGCACAGACCCACTCGTGGCCACAGAGGAGGGGAGGGTCACGGTATGATGGACCTTCAATCACTTATAGAACAAATCAATAATTGATTGACTTCCATCATACCCACCCGAACGCATTCAAGCACATAATAGTTACTTGAATTATAATCCACAAAAAGGGATAATCATATAACAACATGGTAAAATATACTCATGATTCATCCATACTATAGTGCAACGGCCATGTAATACACTATGCATAATACCATTAACGAATTTAAATTCAAGTAAGGTATCCATATAAACACATAATCCACACCGGGATACCATATAACAATACCAAATAATCCACAAAGGGGATAAACAATATAGTCACATGGTAAAATATACTCATGTTCAACCAATATCATAGTGCCACAACCATTTAATACACTATGCATAGTATCATCAATAAATATGAATGATAACAAATAAATCCACCGATTGAATAACCAAGCAATCACATAATAAGCATATCCACACATTGGGATATCATAACAACTTGTCAAATAATCCACACTTAGGATATTAAGGTAACCATATAATCAATAATTCCACAACTTGGAATAACCATGCCACAAAGTGATACATACCCATTACCAATTAGTTAAATAGTGAAACCTATGGCTTCTACACCATTGCAACTATTCACCGAAGATAAGGAGTAAGTGAGGCTACTATATATCATAAACCATTCTTACATAGTTATTATACCACCTCGAACAACCTTAATAAAAGTTCAAGATCTATTTCCCAAGTTGGAACTATTCTCCGAACCATCATTTAACTACTTCCACAATCCCACTTTGACCAATAAAGACGTCATGGCCTAGCCAAGGTATTCCATTTTAACTTAGGTTAAGAAGGATTGATTTGTATCCGGGTTGGGTTAGGTTCTATTAATTTATAATGGTTAGGGATCATCCCACGAGGAAATTAGCAAAATTCAGCAAAAAGGGAAAACGGGGGAGAATCTGGTGACATGGGCGACCGCCCATGTCACTGGGCGACCGCCCAAGGAAGTTTCAAAAGGGAGCCAACAATCCCGCTTCATGGGCGGCCGTCACCCGTGGGCGACCGCCCAAGGCCACCTTCAGCACATTCGAAATTCCAACTTAATTTACATAGTTTGTTTCCCTTTAAATCTTTCTTAATCTCATGAACACTAAAGGGATTTTCTAACCTTACTTACTTCAACTTAAATTATCTAAACCCAAGATCATGTAGATCTAGATTATTTATCACCAAGTCTTCCACCCATTTCACTACTTCATTCAAGTTTATCCCATAAATCTATCTCCATCCATTTCTTACATCCTAGATCATCTTCCAAGAACATTAACCTCTTTCCATTTCATTAACCAATCACTCAACTCTTATAAAGTTCCCAACCATTTCATTATTTCATTTCAAGCTAAATCTCCTAATTTAACTCCACCCATTTCATAAATCAATTCTTCCACTTCCAAGAAGGTTTCTAAAGCATTAACAATCATCATAATAACAATAACAACATCCATAGATCATGAACATTCAAAGAAAGGAAGGGTCATAATAACTCACCTTGGAATAGGAGATGGATCATGGATTTCTTGAGCTTGATGGACTCCCCTAGATGCCCTGATTACAAAAGTGCTCTCGGAATTGAAAATGGAGAAGAGTTGACTTCTCCAAGGCCTTGGAAATGAAGCTTCCATGGAGGAGGTTTCCATGGAAGAATGAAGGGGAAAGAAAGAAGAAATGATAAAATGAGGAGGATGGGAGGAGGAGAGTGGGGAAGAGTGGGGAAGTAAGAGGAGGGGGACACATGGCAAGAGGAGGGAGTGGAAGACCATTTTGGCCCCCCAAGAAACCAAGGCTTTCACCCAATTTTAATCATTCCCCCTAATTATTCATTCTACTCATTTTAACCTCCTCTCACTATTTATCTATTTCTATTTTTATTATTCCCCATGGTTCATTTTTAATATCCAATAAATTCTTAAAAGATTCTAAATTTACTTCTCACCCAATTTATCTTAAATTAAGAATTTAAAGACATAATTGAACACATAAAGCTAACATAAATATTAAAAGCATATAATATAATATTTAAAATTAGTGCCTAGGGTTGGGTCGTTACACTCACTCCCTTAAAGAAAATTCGTCCCGAATTTGACTATCACTTACCTAATCGATCAACTCGCCTCGGTTACAAGTATACCTCGACTTCAATTCTCAATTAGTCTCTTCGATGTTGTGATTCTTCCTCAAGATTCTAATTCCATTAATGGCACGATATTACAACTTAATTTTCCAAGAATACCTTCCCATTACTAACCCGAATTTTCACGACCTCAATAACTATATAAATAAATGAAAGTATTACAACCCATATAACCAGATACATTAAAGTATTACATTTAAAACCTTAAATACTCTATAAGCCGCTCAAAGCCCGTCTATGAGTCACATCACCAACCTTTTCTAAGACTCCACATGGATACAACTTTGGCGCCAATTTACCTTAGGCCTTGTTTCACTAACCTCACCCCAACAAATTAGAGATCGATATTTTCTTCCCGAACAACGCCTTATACGGTTTTATCTCAACGCTAGAATGATAACTGCTATTATACGCACCCAACCATTGGTAACCATACGACCTATCGACTACTAACATCCATTGTACATGCCCGTAGTATAATTTCAACAATAAGTAATGATTCCGCAATTTTTCACAAAGTTAAACTTAATAGTATTCCTACCTTCCAAAAGGATCTTCCAAATGATGTCTATCCAATCCTCTAATACTATGGGGTTTATACAACCAAACTATCTCCTAACATATATGAGGACTTTATCAATAAATATCTCATGATATAAACATTAAATAACTGCCCATGAAACAATAAATATGAACATGCTAATAAGATCATGATTCCTATAAACGGACACCGGTCGACTATATAACACAATTCAATGTTCCACTTATTTTCTGTGTCCAGAGACAGATCAATATTCAAATCAAATGGTTGGCCGCCCACAACGGAGCCGTTCCAACTCCAAAACAAAAACCGAGTCTATTGCGACCGACACAATAACAACCCCACAATTTATCAAATCATTTCTCGGATCAAAACTTTAATGTAATTAATCACTATAGGGGGACTAGGTTGCCTTCTTACTTGCTTCTGCACGAACTATATCTTTAAAATAACAAATCTTTCGAAAATTTACAACATCTTTCAAAATTTCAAAGGATAGATAAGAAAAAGAGATCAAATGAGGCTCGAATGGTTTATTTATTTAAAACCGGCCCATACCAGTTTTAATTAACTAAACCACTCACCAATTTAAGAAATTTCAAAAGATTGATAAGCTAACACAACTAACTCGAGTGATCTAATTATCTACAACCGTCCCATACCAAATGTAGATAACCAAATTACTCACGTATTTTAATGAGCACAAAAACGGTTTATCGACTTTAATAATTCAAATTATCCCCGAAGGGTACAATTGTTCATACGTAAGTTCAATATACAAATCAAGTTCTAAAACATTTTTGAAACAATTTTAACATAATACTCTTGTTTGACCTCTATTTATAGTGTAGCCACCACTCATTATTTATACTTGGTTAAGTCTCTTTAAGAAACACAATCTCGTAATACTATTACTATCTTCTATAAATCACTAAACCTTCATTAAGATAATAAACTTGGTAAATCATCCTCAAATTGCAATTAAACATTAACAACATAATCTAACTTATCTCCCAATAACCATCAACAACTCAAAATCCGTATAACGTCAATACCTCCCAAGCATCGCACTAATCCTGCATGTGTGTCACGCAACTAAGTCGACCTATGTGGTGTAATCATCCTAAAGTATCCCGCCTTCCAATAAGATTCATCCTCATTTTATTTTCTCAACTAACGATAATCATGTCTCAAAACAAACCATATATATATTACCAACTCCCGAAGTTGATCCTATAAGTCACCAATAACTACATCTATTATACTTCTTCACATTTACCCTATTTTCCTCTCCATAACTAATACACACTCATAAACCAAAACGTTCATACTAGATACAAATGTTGTCTTAAGTATATCCTTAAAGCAAATTTTCACGGAAATTGTAACACTCCGAAAATTTTCAACTAATAACCATTGAGTATCCCGCTAGTTTCTAAAATCACTCATACAAATCGTCAACAATTGATAACGAATACTTATTTCTTACAGCTTACCAATTTGAGATCTCTATAATCTATAAATAACCACCAAGTATCATCTTTTCTAAATATAGTAACAATTTATCCTTACGGAGATTCGCTAAGCTCATTATCTTCTTTATCCAATAATTTCTCAAGATGAATCATCAATTCCCTCATCTCAATTAGTGTCCTCTATCTAGGAATCCGAATACCAAAATAGCACCGTATTGCAACTCAAAACCTCAATATCCCGGTATGATACCCGATGAAAACCCATTTTGAAACTCACATGGAAAACACCACTTAGTCAACTTATGGGGTGATATCACTTACCAAAAATATCGATTTCCTATTCAAATTAGTAGCAAGAATTCAATCAATCTCTCCTTAGAGAATAAACTTATAGCACCTAAGGCAAGAATATATTACTTCCATAAGATCTCGTACTCGCGATATTTTATAACCCATATAATCCCACTTAGACTATCACTTTCGATACCAGTCTCATATATCTAGTCTCCACCATGAGACACCAATGAATAAATAATCATGCAATTATACAACCATAAACCACTCTTAATTAGGCCATACTTTCGACATTTATGCATATATGATAAAATAGCAAATAACGACTCATCCGCCTCTACCACACACGGAGGCAAATCAAACATAGATAAGGAGACTCGCTTCTTGCGACAGTCCTCCCAAATCACAACCACCATGATAGACAAGAATGATTCAAGGTACTCCCCCGTAGGAATAGAACCACTAACACAAGGCAACTTTTAGGCCAATTATGCAAATAAAAGATGAAATGTAATGCCACGTGAGAACGAATGAACAGGGATTTATAAAAGTATGAACCCTAACTCCTGAGACAGGTAAAATACCTCAAATGATGGTGGAGGAATCTATCTTTCCCTAACTCACCTTTCCTTGATTCCTTGGATAGTCAATATCATTTCCTGTCTTTGATCAAATTCCTGCGTTAAACTCTCGACGTAAGTTATCGCACACTCTCACTCAGCTAGACTCTACCCGAGAACTCTAACCGAGCTTTGATACCAACTGTGAGGACCCCGACCCGGAACCTACACGTGTTCCGAGCTGGAGCGTCCTCAAACTAACCCCAAATATCCTAAACTTTTTTAAAAACTTTGATTTAACTTTCAAACACTACACCATTAACATACCCATTTCAAAATAACTCTACTCCTTTCTACTATGGAGGAAGAGTTGACCAACTCCGAAAGTAATAAATGATTTTAGTTACAAAAAGATGTCGAATATAAAATAGAATCAAAGTTTATGAATACAAACCCTTTAAAAGAATTATGCCAAAAATACACATTCTACACCAACCTATACATAACCCGACAATTCCCAAAATACCACTTCTAAACTCCTTTCCGCCCTTACTTGGTCGGTCCACCTGTCTCGGAATCTAAAACAAGAAGGGAGAGGGGTGAGAATAAATCTCAATGAGCTATTATGAATGCAAAGAAGATGCCAAACAAGATGCAACACATAGCATGGTAGCACATAACACATTATGAAAGCGGTAAACACATTACGTTACCTCATTTTACCTTTTTCCGTCTGAACAATAAGTCGTACAACGTGGGAGTAAAACTCCACTCTTTGGTGAATTGCCTCCAGCACATTCACCTCTTATAGGACTCATACCCCAGAGATCCATATAAGAAAAGATACCTATAATAGAGTATCCAAAAATAATATATTCTCCCGTACACCAATCGCAAAGAAGTCCGTAAAGGCTTCTTCATGCTCAATACAGGGTTGCTAGCACAGCCCCACTCGCGCCACAGAGGAGGGGGAGGGTCACCGGTATGATGGACCTTCAATCACTTATAGAACAAATCAATAATTGATTGACTTCCATCATACCCACCCGAACGCATTCAAGCACATAATAGTTACTTGAATTATAATCCACAAAAAGGGATAATCATATAACAACATGGTAAAATATACTCATGATTCATCCATACTATAGTGCAACAGTTCATGTAATACACTATGTATAATACCATTAACGAATTTAAATTCAAGTAAGGTATCCATATAAACACATAATCCACACCGGGATACCATATAACAATACCAAATAATCCACAAAGGGGATAAACAATATAGTCACATGGTAAAATATACTCATGTTCAACCAATATCATAGTGCCACAACCATTTAATACACTATGCATAGTATCATCAATAAATATGAATGATAACAAATAAATCCACCGATTGAATAACCAAGCAATCACATAATAAGCATATCCACACATTGGGATATCATAACAACTTGTCAAATAATCCACACTTAGGATATTAAGGTAACCATATAATCAATAATTCCACAACTTGGAATAACCATGCCACAAAGTGATACATACCCATTACCAATTAGTTCAATAGTGAAACCTATGGCTTCTACACCATTGCAACTATTCACCGAAGATAAGGAGTAAGTGAGGCTACTATATATCATAAACCATTCTTACATAGTTATTATACCACCTCGAACAACCTTAATAAAAGTTCAAGATCTATTTCCCAAGTTGGAACTATTCTCCGAACCATCATTTAACTACTTCCACAATCCCACTTTGACCCAATAAAGACGTCATGGCCTAGCCAAGGTATTCCATTTTAACTTAGGTTAAGAAGGATTGATTTGTATCCGGGTTGGGTTAGGTTCTATTAATTTATAATGGTTAGGGATCATCCCACGAGGAAATTAGCAAAATTCAGCAAAAAGGGAAAACGGGGGAGAATCTGGTGACATGGGCGACCGCCCATGTCACTTGGGCGACCGCCCAAGGAAGTTTCAAAAGGGAGCCAACAATCTGCCTTCATGGGCGGCCGCTCAGCCCCCATGGGCGACCGCCCAAGGCCACCTTCAGCACATTCGAAATTCCAACTTAATTTACATAGTTTGTTTCCCTTTAAATCTTTCTTAATCTCATGAACACTAAAGGGATTTTCTAACCTTACTTACTTCAACTTAAATTATCTAAACCCAAGATCATGTAGATCTAGATTATTTATCACCAAGTCTTCCACCCATTTCACTACTTCATTCAAGTTTATCCCATTAATCTATCTCCATCCATTTCTTACATCCTAGATCATCTTCCAAGAACATTAACCTCTTTCCATTTCATTAACCAATCACTCAACTCTTATAAAGTTTCCAACCATTTCATTATTTCATTTCAAGCTAAATCTCCTAATTTAACTCCACCCATTTCATAAATCAATTCTTCCACTTCCAAGAAGGTTTCTAAAGCATTAACAATCATCATAATAACAATAACAACATCCATAGATCATGAACATTCAAAGAAAGGAAGGGTCATAATAACTCACCTTGGAATAGGAGATGGATCATGGATTTCTTGAGCTTGATGGACTCCCCTAGATGCCCTGATTACAAAAGTGCTCTCGGAATTGAAAATGGAGAAGAGTTGACTTCTCCAAGGCCTTGGAAATGAAGCTTCCATGGAGGAGGTTTCCATGGAAGAATGAAGGGGAAAGAAAGAAGAAATGATAAAATGAGGAGGATGGGAGGAGGAGAGTGGGGAAGAGTGGGGAAGTAAGAGGAGGGGGACACATGGCAAGAGGAGGGAGTGGAAGACCATTTTGGCCCCCAAGAAACCAAGGCTTTCACCCAATTTTAATCATTCCCCCTAATTATTCATTCTACTCATTTTAACCTCCTCTCACTATTTATCTATTTCTATTTTTATTATTCCCCATGGTTCATTTTTAATATCCAATAAATTCTTAAAAGATTCTAAATTTACTTCTCACCCAATTTATCTTAAATTAAGAATTTAAAGACATAATTGAACACATAAAGCTAACATAAATATTAAAAGCATATAATATAATATTTAAAATTAGTGCCTAGGGTTGGGGTCGTTACACATTTTATGTGCAGGATGATGCTATTGCGTGATGGATTGATTCCGGTGCCACAACTCATGTTTGTAAAGATCGTTGTTGGTTTAAGACATATGAACCAATGGAAGACGGATCTGTCCTTTACATGGGTGATGACCATTCCGCTCCTATTCATGGAAGACGAAGTGTGGTGTTGAAATTCAGTTCGGGAAAAACTATTTATTTATTTAATGTTTTATATGTACCTAAACTTCGTAAGAATTTAATTTATGGTCTTGTATTAAACAAGTGTGGTTATAAACAAGTTTATGAATCCGATAAGTATATCTTATCGAAGTCGGGTGTATTTGTAGGATTTGATTATTATAATAATGGAATGTTTATGTTAAATTTAAATAAAATTCCTGTTAACTCTAGTTCTGTTTATATGACTTCCTCTGTTGTTATCAATTCCTCATTATGGCATGCTCGGTTAGGTCATGTGCACTATAAAAGAATGCTTGAAATGTCCAAAGATGGTTTGATTCCGGCTATTGATAAAAATACGAAAAAGTGTAATACTTGCATGTTGACAAAAATCACTAGAAAACCTTTTAAAAGTATTACAAGGAATTCTGTAAAACTTGAATTAATTCATAGTGATTTATGTGATTTTCATGCAACTCCATCTTTAGGCAATAAAAAGTATATTGTCACTTTTATAGATGATGCTTCTAGGTTTTGCTATATTTACTTGATGCATGCAAAAGATGAAGCCCTAGATAAATTTAAAATTTATAAAACAGAAGTTGAACTTCAACTAAATGGCTTGATTAAAACCTTACGTACGGATAGAGGTGGTGAATATTATGATCCTAAATATTTCCAAACCGTAGGAATAATTCATGAAACTACGGCTCCTTATGTACCACAACAAAATGGTGTGGCTGAAAGGAAGAATAGAACTCTTGAAGAAATGGTTAATGCCATGTTATCTTACTCGGAATTGAGTGACGGGTTTTGGGGAGAAGCCATGTTAACGGCTTGTCATTTATTGAATAGAGTTCCTAATAAAAGGAACATAATTACCCCATATGAGCTTTGGTATAAGAAACGACCAAACTTGACATTTTTGCGAGTTTGGGGATGTAGGGCCGTGGTTAGACTTCCGGACCCTAAAAGGAAAATGTTGGGAGAAAAAGGTATTGACTGCATATTTGTTGGATATGCTGAGCATTCCAAGGCATATAGGTTTTATGTTATAGAACCTAATGATTTCATTTCTATTAACACAATTATAGAATCGAGAGATGCAATCTTTGATGAGAATCGTTTCTCTTCAATACCTAGACCAAAGGATATTATACTAATTTTGGCTGAATCTCAAATGGATGATCATTCAATTAAGGTACCAAGTGAGATACTCGAACCTCGTAAAAGTAAAAGAGCAAGAAAAGCTAAATCATATGGTTCTGATTTTCAACTATATTTAGTTATGGGATCAAGAGATCAAATTGAATCTCAATACTCTTACTGTTATAGTATAGAGGAGGATCCAAGAACCTATGATGAAGCAATAAAATCTCGAGATGCTGGTTTTTGAAAAGAAGCAATCGATGATGAGATTAGTTCTATTATGGAAAATAATACGTGGGTCTTGTCTGATTTACCACCAGTCTGTAAACCTTTAGGATGCAAATGGATCTTCAAAAAGAAGATGAAAATCGATGGAACAATTGACAAGTTTAAAGCTCGATTAGTAATCCAAGGCTATAGACAAAAGGAAGGGATCGATTACTTCGATACCTATGCACCGGTTGCTCGTATCACTACTATTAGATTACTGATAGCTTTGGCAGCTATTCAGAATCTATTGATCCATCAAATGGATGTCAAAACAGCATTTTTAAATGGTGATTTGGAAGAAGAAGTGTATATGAAACAACTTGAAGGATTTGTTATGCCAGGTAATGAGCATAAGGTATGTAAGTTAATTAAGTCATTGTATGGGCTGAAGCAAGCACCTAAACAATGACATCAAAAATTTGATGAGGTTGTTTTGTCGAATGGTTTTGTATTAAATCAGTCTGGCAAATGTGTATATAGCAGATTTGATGAATCCGGTAAAGGTGTAATCATCTGCCTATATGTAGATGACATGTTGATTTTTGGCACAGACCAAAATGTAGTTGATGAAACTAAGAAGTTTTTGTCGTCAAAGTTTTCTATGAAAGACATGGGAGAAGCCGACGTAATTCTTGGTATAAAGATTAAACGGATGAACAAAGGAATTGCAATTACACAATCTCATTATATTGAGAAAATTCTCAAGAGGTTTAATTGTGATGATTGTTCTAAAGTTAGTACTCTCATGGATTCAACTGAGAAACTTGTGTCAAACACTGGTAAACCTGTGTCACAGCTCGAATACTCAAAAGCCATAGGCAGTTTGATGTATGCTATGACGGGCACTCGACCTGATATTGCTTATGCAGTTGGAAGATTGAGCAGGTTCACTAGTAATCCTAGTAGACAACATTGGCATGCTATAACAAGGGTGTTCAAGTACTTAAAAGGTACTATGGACTATGGTTTGTGTTATTGTGGACATCCTTCTATATTAGAAGGTTACACAGATGCCAGTTGGATCAACCAAGAAGATTCATCTTCTACTAGTGGTTGGGTGTTCTTGCTTGGAGGAGGTGCCATTTCTTGGGCTTCCAAAAAGCAGACATGTATTACACATTCTAAAATAGAATCTGAGTTTGTAGCATTGGCTGCTGCTGGAAAAGAAGCAGAGTGGCTTCGAAACTTGATATATGAGATTCCATTATGGTCAAAACCGATATCACCAATATATATCCATTGTGATAGTGCAGCTACGTTGGCTAGGGCTTATAGTCAAATGTATAATGGGAAGTCTAGACACTTAGGTGTCAGACATAGTATGATTCGTGAATTGATCATGAATGGTGTGATATCAGTTGAGTTTGTTCGGTCGCAACAAAATTTGGCTGACCACTTGACGAAGGGGTTAGCTAGAGACTTGGTAAATAAGTCTGCAATTGGAATGGGATTAAAGTCCATTTAATCCTCTAATTGTGAGATACTCAATTCCCTTCTAATACAACGTTAGAAGCTTGAATTTAATGTGGAAAGCTCGCAGTTGGAGATTGGAACACATGTTATTATCTTTCCCAATGTATGTGTTCAGACCTGCAAGTTATGGTTAGGTTGAAGAATATCTTCTTAATAGTTCCTTTGAAAAATTGCAAATGCAGGTGCAAGATTAAAGGAACTACCTGTGTGGACATGAAGTTTATCCGCTTCAAGAAGCTATGACTTGGCTTTCTATATGTTCACTATTGGATATGGACGCATGGCTTGTAATATTGTCAAGAATAAACAAAGA
Organism: Adenophora triphylla var. japonica; assembly: GCA_022495995.1. NCBI lineage: Eukaryota > Viridiplantae > Streptophyta > Magnoliopsida > Asterales > Campanulaceae > Adenophora > Adenophora triphylla. The sequence goes on from JAFEMH010005755.1 coordinate 90,936, forward strand.
GAATTGTTCGAACTTATGTGTATAGTATCTTCATGTATTCATATGAGTTGACGGGTTCAATCGTTGGGACACCCCGATTCTCGAGTATTTGAAATGTGTATTATACTAAGATGAAAATTCAATCGCAAGACATTTTCATTTACGCATTCGTTTGTTTCGTTATTTATAAGTTTAGTAAATCAAAGAATTACACTAAAATGGAGGGGATTTGTTGGTGATTTTAGTGTCATCAACTATTTTATTGTAATGGTGATTTACTAGAGATCAATGTGATTCGTATTAGACTCGGATACGAGTAAGGGAAAGTGTGGAGTACACACTCGTTTGAGCTAAAACGAAATCAACCTCGATAAAGAAGTAAAAGTTAAAGGGTAGCATATTTTGCTGATGTGCTCGGCCGAGCAGAGTCCTTGACTCGGCCGAGCATAGCATAGCAGATTGTCCAAGTTTCTGGACAGCCTTGCTCGGCCGAGGCATATGCCTTGCTCGGCCGAGCAGTATGATTGACACGGCCGTGCAGTTCAAATGATACGGCCGTGCAGCTTGGCAAAATTCTCTGGACATGTATGCTCGATCGAGCGAGTCCCTTGACTCGACCGAGCACTTCCTGAACAGGTGTTAGTTCAAAATGAAAAGACACATTGCTTGGCTAAAGTCATGTCTTTTGATTGTACCTTTTATCTGATGCCTCTCCATCTGTATATATACAGAGATTGATCTCATTTGTACAGATATGAAAAACACAAGAGTGATACAACAATAACGAAAGCAAAAAACAATTCTCAAGTTTTAGATTTGTTCTCTTTGCCTAGAAACAAATTGCGTGATTGTCTTATCCCAATAAAGATTTTGTGTAACCCAGACATTAAGGGTCGAAATACTTTATTCGGAAAGTGAATTATACACGATTCAATCACATATTCAGCCTTGTTATCAAAATCAAGACCCTATACTCCCCTACACATAGAAACTATAAAAAAATTATGAAAAAACTCCTACTCTTGTGAATGCTCTAAATTGTCTTTAAAATAGTCAATTAAATATTTTTAAAATGACAATTTTATAAACATAAACAAAAATATACTTAAAAACAGAAAATGCTAATGAATGTTAAAACAGTTTAGGAGACAGAGGTAAACACATAATGGTATTAGTGGGATTTAGTGTATAATTGAGTGGTATACTCCCTCCGTTCTAGTTCTATATTAGTGTGGACTAAAATTTTTGACACATAAATTAAAAAAAAAAGTATAAGAAATAAATAGTGGAAGGAGGTGTTTGTGAGTATGAAAAATTAAATAGGAGAGAGAATGAGTGAAAGGAATAGTAAGTTGATTAGTGTTGTGAGTGTAAAATCAAAGTAGGAGAGAGAATGAGTGGGTGGAATAGTAAAGATTCTTTACCATTTTTGACAGTCCACACTAATCTGAAATGAATCAAAAGAGAAATAAATCCACATTAATTTGGGATGGAGGGAGTATATATTTTGGCCTGTGGAGTAAGCATTCTTTTCCAATTTTTAATTTCCTTTTCTAGAAGAAATTCAAAGATCTTTGAAAAGGAGCTATAAATAAGCCGTACTCCAGCTTTACTTGAGCCTAGGTCAACAATACATCTCCGTCAAAATTGATTTTCACAAAAATTTCAAATTTGCTTTCTCAATAATAATGAAGATTAAATTTGAAATTTTTTTGAACATTCATTTTGAAAAGGAAGTAGTGCATAATATTCAAATTCTTGAGCTTACCCTAGCAGCCTCCTTTTTTACCTCACCCTAAAATCTTGTTCGAACTTGAATCCAACCAAACATGAAACGAGCTACTCCTTCCGTCCCTAAAAAATTGTAGAATTTTCTTTTTCCAACAATCCCAAACATGGTAACTTTTCTTAGAAAAGTAATAATTTTAGTGGAATTTGACAATGATAGTAAACAACTAAATCCTTATAAGATGTGCTATTGTACAACTAACTCTTTGTTCGGGATTGTGAAACAACTTAATATTTTCTCTGTTCCAATCTCAAATCGTACCAATTTTTTGACCACGGCAATTAAGGAAAAGTAAAATAGGAAAGATGTGTTAATGAATATGAAAAATAAAATAGAAAAGAAAACAAGTGAAAATAATAGTAAATTTGTAAGTGTAGTATAGTGGTGTTATCGCAAGTACTGCCAACACCCTCTATATGTGACGTAGCGAAAGCTTAGATAGATGACTGATTACGGGTAGAAATTAATCAATACGCGAATCAATCCTTCAACCGCAGTCGAAATTAATCAAGACTACACGTTGGAACAAGAAAACGATTATATTCAAAACGGCATAAAAACAGCCTCTCAAAACCCTAACATAAAGTATATAAAGTCTGGAAAAAAACCCTACTGAAAAGAAACCCTAAAACTGCGAAATTACGAAAAGGTTCAAAACAATGAAAAAAAACGAATAAAAACTTCAGAAGGCCGTTTGAGGCCCTTAGAAGCGTTTTTTGGCCTATTTATGGGTCGCTTAGGGGGTGTAGCCCTACGACTTTTGTTCCTCTCGAAAAGACGCTCGTTTTGATATGTTGTGCGTCCCGTAACTCCTCCGAAATCAAAAGTTAAGCCCGTTACGGTCGAATGCATCTAAAAACTCGAACGCCAACTCTTCGACTGCATCATTCTCTCCACGCCTGAAAAAATTCATCCTCGAATTAACACCCACTTCATCATCAGACGAATCCCCAGCATACGGAACCAAATGCTTCACGTTAAAGACATCCGAAGTATAAATATGACTTGGCAGCTTCAATTTGTATGCATTTGGATTAATCTTCGCAACGACCTCAACAAGATCAATCTTCCTAGCTGACAGCTTATTATACTCACCAACTGGAATACGATCTTTTGTTAAAATAGCCCACACAAAATCACTAACCTGGAACTCAACGAGACGCCTTTTCTGATCAGCTGCATGTTTGTACCTAGCGTTCGCAGCCTCCAAATTAGCACGAACCTTGGTATGAACTTCCTGCAACCCAGAAATCAGATCGACCGCTTTACCATGCACCTTCTGTTTGCTGGGCAATGTAAGCAGATCCAACGGACCCTTAGGCTGAACCACATAAACCACCTGAAACGGACTAAAACCGGTACTGCGATTAATGGCATGATTGTGGGCAAATTCCGCTTGACGCAACTTCTGATCCCAAGATTTAACATGATCCCTAACCAAACATCGCAGCAAATTACCCAACGACCTATTCACCACCTCGGTCTGGCCGTCAGTCTGAGGATGGTATGCACTGCTGAAATTAAGCTGAGCATTAGCCATTTTCCACAAGCTGCGCCAAAAATGACTTAGGAACCGGGTATCACGATCAGAAACAATAGTAGACGGTAGACCATGCAGACGGTAGACCTCCTTGAAAAATAACTGAGCCACATTAATCGCATCAGTTGTCTTCTTACACGGAATGAAGTGAACCATTTTGGAAAACCTGTCGACAACCACAAAGATGGAATCAAACCCCCGCTGTATACGTGGCAACCCCAAGACAAAACACATACTAATCTCCGCCCACGGCTGACTTGGAACAGATAATGGCATATACAACCCCGCATTAGTAGCAGCCCCTTTTGCCCCGACACCGCTGGACATACTTATCGACTTCCTTACGCATACTCGGCCAAAAATAAGAGGCCTAAACAAGCCGCAAAGTACGATCACGACCAACATGTCCCTCACCGTGAAGCTCCTGTATAATCAGCAAACGAAGACTACAATCAGGAACACATAACTGATTACCTCGAAACAAGAACCCATCATGAATCAAGAAATCTGGTTTACGCCCAGCCCGAACATCCGCCAACACGACCGAAAAATAAGGATCAGCAGCAAGCAACTCACGAAACGAATCAAACCCAGGTACTTCCACTCGCATAGTATTTAATAAACCCCGACGCCTACTCAAGGCATCAGCCACCTTGTTAGTAACTACAGCTTTATGATTGACCACAAAAGTGAATTTCTGCAGAAAAGCAATCCAACGAGCATGGCGAGCCGAAATCTTGTCTTGACCATGAAGATGGCGCAAGGAGTCATGGTCGGTGAACAAAATAAACTCCTGATGGAACAAATAATGCCGCCAATGCTTCACAGCTTGTACGACAGCATAAAACTCCACATCATAAGTACTATACCGTGTCTTGGCTCCCGACAGTTTCTCACTGAAATACGCCACCGGGCGCCCATTCTGACTCAAAACAGCCCCAATACCCACTTTAGAAGCATCCGTGTGTAACTCGAACGGCTGTGAAAACTCGGGTAACACTAAAATAGAGGCAGTTGTCAATCGCTCCTTAATCTGCTCAAATGCTACGTCGGCTTCAGCAGTCCAAGTGAAACGAACCCCTTTCATACGATCAGTTATAGGAGCCATGATACTACTGAAGTGAGGAATGAAACGGCGATAGAACGATGCCAAACCATGAAAACTCCGTACCTCGGTGATCGTAGTAGGGCGAGACCAATTCTGTACCGCTGCCACCTTCTCAGTATCCACCTGTAGCCCTGCACCCGAAATCACATACCCCAAAAATAATACCCGAGGCACCATAAAAACACACTTTTTAGTCGCGGCATAAAACTTATCTTTACGGAGCACGGACAGTACCTCACGCACATGCTGCAAGTGTTCATCCCGACCGCGATCGTAAATAAGAATGTCATCAAAATACACCACCACGAAAATCCCAATAAAGGGTCGCAGCAACTGGTTCATCACACGCATGAACGTACTCGGGGCATTAGACAACCCAAAAGGCATAACCAACCACTCGTACAAACCCTCACGAGTTTTGAAGGCTGTCTTCCATTCATCTCCTGGCCGAACACGAATCTGATAGTACCCACTTTTCAAATCCAACTTTGTAAAGACTGTAGCACCACTAATCTGATCAAGCAAGTCATCTAAACGAGGAATCGGAAACCTGTACCGGACTGTAATTTTGTTGATAGCTCTGCTGTCAACACACATACGCCAAGACCCATCCTGTTTAGCAATCAATATCGCCGTACAGCACAGGGACTCAAACTCTCCCGGATATGTCCTTTTGCCAATAACTCCTCAACCTGTCTCCGCAACTCCTCATGTTCTCTAGGACTCATACGATAATGAGGTCTATTAGGCAGACTAGCCCCGTGAACCGATCAATATGATGAATATCCGGAGCTGGGGTAATTCAGCAGGGAGCTCATCTGGAAACACACTAGAAAATTCTTGTAACAAAGGGAGTACTGCCGCAGAAATTTGAAATGGGTCAGGAACTACTTTCCCGACCAAAACAAACACTCTATCTGTCGATTCCACCTCGTCCTCAAACTGTGCGAAAGACAGGAAGGACGCACTCGAGACCGGTGTGGCTGTGTGGACTACCGGTTTCGTAGGAGCTAACACATACTTAGCCCCATCCACCAACAAACTGCACTACCAGAAAAACATGTTTTAGCGGCGGAAATTTTCGCCGCTAAAGTCAAAATTCCGTCGCTAAAAGTCATCACCGACGGAAAAATTACGTCGGTAGTCCGCCGCTAACATCCCGCCGCAGTGGTCCGACGGACCAAATTTCGTCGGTATAATTTTGATTTTACCGACGGAATTAAATCGTCGGTGATCTTTTGATATTAGCGACGAAAATTTACGTCGCTGAATTAATTTAATTTAATTTAATTTTTATTTCAGCAACGGAATATTCCGCCGGTGATTTAATTTATTTTAATTAAATTTTTATTTCATCGGCGAAATATTCCGTCGCTGATAAATTTAAAAAATTAAAAAATAAATAATTTATCAGCGACGGAATAATTTCGCCGCAGATAAATTAATTAAAAAAAATTATATTATCACCGACGGAATTATTTCGTCGCTGATAAATTAAAAAAAATTAAAAAATAAATAAATTTTCACCGACGGAATTATTCCGCCGCTGATAAATTATTTAAAAAAAAAAATTATATTATCACCGACGGAATTTTTCCGCCGCTGATAATTTAAAAAAAAAATTAAAAATTATATTATCACCGACGGAAATATTCCGCCGCTGATAAATTAAAAAATATTAAATTAACAACGACGGAATAATTCCGCCCTGATAAAAGAAATAGCGACGGAAAATTCCGTCGATAGAGTCAAGAAAAGTCAAATGCACTTTAGGGGCGGAATTGAAACGAATATTCGACGAATATTCGTTTTTAGCGACGGAACTCAGCGACGGAATTGAATTTCGTCGGTAAAATTGACGCCAAAATTATTTCGTCGCTATATAGCGACGGAATCATTCCGTCGCTGTTGATTCTGTCGGTAAAGACTCAGTTTCTGGTAGTGCTTTAAGTGTTAGTGATGGAGAAAAATTCCTCTAGTAATAAAAACCGAGCAAGTGTACTCACTACCGGTGTAGCAATATGCACGAGCAGGGGTCGAACCACAGAGACTCGTTGGTTTTAACAAGTAGATTTAATTAATGCAAAAAATAACAAAGTGGGGTTTTTGAGTTGATTTATTAAAAACTAATTACGAAAGAAAATTAAATAACTAGAGTAGCAATGACGCAAACTCGCAGAAGAAATTCAAGGATTTAACAACTAGCCCACGGATTAGGTTCACCACATATTATCCCTTTATGCTTTTTGAATGATAAAATATTAATTGGGTGTAGGGCTTCTTCGCTTTTGTAAGAATTGGGACGGTTCGATTGCCGGATTGCAATTCTTTTATTGAGTAGTTATCAATTATCACGCAAGATCAAATTGACAACAACTCAATTCAATAAGCACAAAAGAATTAATGAAACCTAGACTCAATCGATTCACGCAAGATCCTCAATCGAGTCTAATCATCCTAATAGTGTTCATGCACAATTTCCCACGCAAGTGTGACTTGTACCAAATAAAAATTAAGAATACTAGGATGAACTAACTCCACAATTAAATGAAATTTAAATATATAGCATAAAGATCAAATACGGGCTACACCAATCCGTGAACTACAAAGAAATTAGCCACTCATATTTTGGATTGACATCACAAAATATGAGTAACAACAATACATCAAACCTGAAATCCTTGCAAAAACCTTGAATAAATTCTAGCAATCCTTGAAACCCTAGGCAAGAATATCTATCAAAAAGGTCCCTAATAATGATAATAATAGGAGTATATATACTCCTTAATGCAGTCCTAATCTAATTAGGAAAACAAATTAGCCAAATCCATGAAAATCTGCTTCAAAATCCGAGATGACGTCACAAAACGCGTACTGGCACGAGTCGTACTAATTAGCACGAGTCGTGCCCTTCAATCCAAGTCGTGAGAACGACTCGTGCCAGACCCCTCCATTCGTGCTGAATAACAATGCTGGAACTAGCCATGACCTCCACTCGTGAGAACGAGTCGTGCCCTAGGTGCCCATTCGTGCTGAGTAGCTAGTTGGAATTTGGCTTGACTCCATTCGTTCCCAAGTCGTGCTCCGTGCTTCTTCATTCGTGCTCCACTCGTCCCAACAGCAGAATTGCCCCATTTTGACTCAGCTTTGACCTGGCCTTTGTGGACTATCAAAACACTCAAAAACACATTAAATTCCCAAGGATTCGAACAGAAAATAGGTTTAGGAACATATCTTTTGGATGGGTAAAACCACATCCATCAAATACCCCCAAACTTACCTTTTGCTCGTCCCCGAATAAAACAAAACTAAACAAAAGAGAAAACTATTCTAACAAATAAAAACGATAAACACAAACTATTTTTTTTTATATGTTCTCAATATATACAAAGTTGCCGGCCAAGCAAGTCTCAGATTCTCACGTAAATATGCTACACAAGTGCCAATAAGAAAATGCAATTACAATTACATTAATGCATCTAACCCACAATTTTCCACCTCGGCCTGAATGATGAATGAAATATGGGAGATCATGATCACTAAGATAAGATTGTTTATAGGTTCACTAAAACATGCCCTAAATCACAGATACAATACAATTGCATACACAAGGATACTCATATGCATGATTACGCACTTGTCAACCCGATTACTCAATATTGAACAAAAATATGGCTCAAAGTTAAGTCCACAACAAATGTGGGGTTAGGCTCACGGGTACAAATGAAGGAATAGACATACAAACACAAGAATGTGAAATTAAAAACCTTCCATTGTAATACTCCTTTCCGAATTTTAACTTTTCCGCTCACCTTTGTTTCCCCAATGCTTCAACCCCCAAACTAGAACTTTGTTCATACTTTATACACATTGGGGTTGAAAGCATTCCCTCTCTCAAAAAAAAAAATCATTCATCAAACATATTTCACAGAATTGGGGGGCAAACTTTTGATTTTCTCCATTTTTTTTTTTTTTTTTTTTTTTGATTGCCCCCCTTTTATACAATACAAATCATGTTTCCAACTTTTGACCTTCCTCACTCATTCCCACAATTTTCCCCATGTAACCCCCAAACTGATCGTTTCTAATTCCACATTCTTGCAAAGGTGGGATAACCTATTCTAGGTGTCAAGGGTTAGGGATTAGGCATCAAATGAAGGCGAATGGTGGTTTAGATGTTCCATTCTTTCTAACCGGCTCAAAAGGGATCAAGTGACAATTTATATATATAGTGACGAGAAAGTCAAAGGCTTACAAGAGGGTTGTCAAAGAAAGATAAGCCATAAATACCAAGTAATCTATTGATTTGTTATTGACAAGCATGCAATCCTGTTCTAGGACCCCCGAGAATGTCAAAGTGAACCCATAAAGGGCACCTAAATTAATGACCATGATCAAGAATTAAAACGGAAGTGAATGGTGGTGCAATTATGTTTTACATGCATTCATGCAATTCTAATTAACACATTCAAATTGGCACAAACTAGCAAAATTCAATCAAAATCCCTCAAATCATCACGGACGTTGGCCAACTTCCAAACATATAAAGAGAACAAATTTTTAAAATTTTCTATTTTTTTGGAGGGTGACACTATATACACTCCCCTATAAACCCACAAACTCGGAGAGATATCTACCCCCAAACTCAAAACATGCTATGTCCTCATAGCAAAGAGGACAAAAACATGCCTCGGGTTCAAAGGACAATAAGACACACAAAGCAAATAACTAAAGCAGTAAAATTGTACCTACTTGGGTTGCCTCCCAATTAGCGCATTTGTTTAAGGTCGTTAGCCCGACCATTGCTCCCAACTAAATGGGATTTGATGTGACCGCATTCATTTTGGCCTTGGCTTTCCTTCCCTTGGCCCACTTCGCAACTTCTCGGGCACAAATGCCCACAACTTTCCACAAAAATTCACCCTTTGTTATAAGCTCGGGTGGGGCCCAAGAAACTTTTCGAACCTTTTTCTTGCTCTTTTTCTTTTTCTTCAATTTCTTTTTCTTGGGGGCCACTCCCCCAACCTCATTTGGTGCCTTATTCTTATCACAATCAAGCACCTCCTTTTCCTTCACATCATTGCAAGCATCCTGCACATTCATCTTGACAGACAAAGCATTAGAAATATCAAGAGAGCAACACTCTTCCATTTTATCACATGAATCAATATAGGTAGACTTGAGTGGAAAGAAAGATTTCAATGGGGACACCGACCCCTTTTGGGATCGGTCTAGGGGGTGATACGGGCCATCACAAGAACCAAGATTGTCGGCCTTATTTTTCACGGCACACAAGTGGGAACCCGCACTATCCCTAGATTTCTCACCGTCATTTGGCACAACTTCACAATTATCAACATAAGAACACACCTCTCTATCCTCACTCGGATGTTTCATGGCATCAAACACAGAAATTTCAATTTTCTCACCCGCCACTGTCATAGATAGTTTGCCATTCCTTACATTAATAATGGTGTTGGTCGTCGCCATGAAGGGTCTCCCAAGTAATATTGGTGAATCCCGGTGACTTCCTTCACCTCTTGGCATTTCAAGCACCACAAAATCAACAGGCACAATGAATGAATTTACTTGAACTAAAACATCCTCCACAATGCCCACAGGTCTTTTAATGGACCGATCCGCAAGTTGTAGGGCCATTGTGGTGGGTTTCAATTCGGGTAAACCTAACTCCTCATATAAATAATATGGCAACAAATTAATGCTGGCCCCAAGATCCAACATCGCTTTTACCCCCTTTGACTCCCCCATAGTAATAGATATCAGAAAACTTCCGGGGTCTTTTAATTTGGGTGGAAGACAATGTTGTACCACTGCGCTAGCATTTTCACTCATCACTATTCTCTCATCTGTCCCATACTTATGTTTTTTGGAATTTAACTCTTTGAAAAATTTGGAATAAGCAGGAATATTTTTGATCACATTGAGTAAAGGGATATTGATGTTCACCTTAGAAAACATGTTCATCAACTCGGACATCTGCTTATCCAATTTATGTTTTAAAACCCTTCCAGGAAACGGTACGGGAGGTACATATGGCATGGGGGTTGGAGAGTTAACTTTAGAATTTTCCCCCATGTCACTTGTACTCTTATCACAACCAACTTCATTTTTATCCACATTAGCATTATTTTCTCCAACAGGAGGGGGAGAAGAAGATGAAGGAGATATTACCTCACTACCTACCTGTTTGCCATTTCGGAGAGTGATAATGGCATTTGCTTGATGAGGTTGGCTAGGAAATGTCCCGGCCTTATGACTTTGTAGGGCGGTAGCTAGTTGCCCAATTTGGGTCTCCAACTTCTGAATGGCAGCTTCATGGTTCTTGGAAGCTTGTTGATTTTCCGCCCTCAATTGATTATTTTCAGCTTGCAATTTTTCCATGGCCACTTCCCACGGTTCCCTTTTCTGCTCATACTGTCCCGGTAGAGGTTGAGGGTGGAGAGGCTTATTTTGCTCTTGATTGCCTCCCCATGAAAAATTTGGGTGTTGCCTCCACCCCGGGTTGTATGTGTTAGAATACGGATTGTTGTTTTGAGGGAACCGCTGGCCAAATCCTTGCATTGCATGTGCCTGTTCAGGGTTAAACAGCAAACCACTTTGACACACATTAGTAGCATGAGTATTAGGACCACAATTAGCACAAAAATCATTTACAAGATGAGCAGTAGAAGGCATAGCAGAAGAAGAGGCATTTTGCATAGCTAACTTATCAAATCTTTGGTTCAATAATGCAAACTGCTTGGCCCACTCGTTGTTTAGCCCTACCTCATTCACTCCTCTTGTTGCCCCCCTAGATCCCTTTTGTTGAGAGTTTGCACTCAACATCTCAAATAGTTCTTGACATTGTTGGACAGTCTTTGTCCCCAAACTACCTCCTGCTGCATTATCAACCATGGATTGATATTCAGGGGATAAAGCCCCATAGAAAGTTTGATGCAGCATAGAAGCAGGGAAGTTATGGTGGGGGCACTGAATTTGCAACATTTTAAACCTATCCCATGCATCGTGGAAGGCTTCCCCCGCCTCCTGAGCAAATCCCATAATTTTCACCCTAAAATTTGTCAATGCATCATAAGGGTAGAACTTAGTGAGAAAAACATCATGTAAAGCATCCCAAGTAGTGATGCTACTGGAAGGAAGTAACAATAGCCAAGTTTTGGCTTTGTCTTTTAATGCATAAGGGAAACACTTCAGTCTCAAGTGCTCCGAGGTAACACCCTCTTTTGTAGGGAACCCACTCAAGGTAGACATAAATTCTCTCAAAACGCTAACGCATCCTCACCGGCAAGACCATAAAAATTAGGAATCATGTTAAAATATTGGCCTTTGATTTCATAAGCTAGTGCTGCATCGGGCAACACTATGCACGACACCGATGTGTCGACTCTTGGCCTAGCAAATGTATTCATGACTTGGTCCGCCATCACAAAATTAAATTCTTCTTCTTCCTCGGTGGAAGAAGTTTCCAACTCACTTAATTCTTCTTCTCGTCCCGGTGACGTAAGTATCGACTCGCCACTCACTTGAGTAGAGGGAATGCCTCTCTCAATTCTGTCTATATCGTCGTTCAAAGGAACCAAATTAGGATCCAATGACCGGCGACCAAACATGCACCGATTAAATAAACTTGTTAAAAATCACAACAAGTCCCCGGCAACGGCGCCAAAAACTTGATGGAGAAAAATTCCTCTAGTAATAAAAACCGAGCAAGTGTACTCACTACCTGTAGCAATATGCACGAGCAGGGTCGAACCACAGAGACTCGTTGGTTTTAACAAGTAGATTTAATTAATGCAAAAAATAACAAAGTGGGGTTTTTGAGTTGATTTATTAAAAACTAATTACGAAAGAAAATTAAATAACTAGAGTAGCAATGACGCAAACTCGCAGAAGAAATTCAAGGATTTAACAACTAGCCCACGGATTAGGTTCACCACATATTATCCCTTTATGCTTTTTGAATGATAAAATATTAATTGGGTGTAGGGCTTCTTCGCTTTTGTAAGAATTGGGACGGTTCGATTGCCGGATTGCAATTCTTTTATTGAGTAGTTATCAATTATCACGCAAGATCAAATTGACAACAACTCAATTCAATAAGCACAAAAGAATTAATGAAACCTAGACTCAATCGATTCACGCAAGATCCTCAATCGAGTCTAATCATCCTAATAGTGTTCATGCACAATTCCCCACGCAAGTGCAGGACTTGTACCAAATAAAAATTAAGAATACTAGGATGAACTAACTCCACAATTAACTGAAAATTAAATATATAGCATAAAGATCAAATACGGGCTACACCAATCCGTGAACTACAAAGAAATTAGCCACTCATATTTTGGATTGACATCACAAAATATGAGTAACAACAATACATCAAACCTGAAATCCTTGCAAAAACCTTGAATAAATTCTAGCAATCCTTGAAACCCTAGGCAAGAATATCTATCAAAAAGGTCCCTAATAATGATAATAATAGGAGTATATATACTCCTTAATGCAGTCCTAATCTAATTAGGAAAACAAATTAGCCAAATCCATGAAAATCTGCTTCAAAATCCGAGATGACGTCACAAAACGCGTACTGGCACGAGTCGTACTAATTAGCACGAGTCGTGCCCTTCAATCCAAGTCGTGAGAACGACTCGTGCCAGACCCCTCCATTCGTGCTGAATAACAATGCTGGAACTAGCCATGACCTCCACTCGTGAGAACGAGTCGTGCCCTAGGTGCCCATTCGTGCTGAGTAGCTAGTTGGAATTTGGCTTGACTCCATTCGTTCCCAAGTCGTGCTCCGTGCTTCTTCATTCGTGCTCCACTCGTCCCAACAGCAGAATTGCCCCATTTTGACTCAGCTTTGACCTGGCCTTTGTGGACTATCAAAACACTCAAAAACACATTAAATTCCCAAGGATTCGAACAGAAAATAGGTTTAGGAACATATCTTTTGGATGGGTAAAACCACATACATCAGTTAGTACGGCCATTATGAAAAATCTGTCTATCAAACTGCCACGGCCTCCCCAACAAAAGATGGCAAGCATCCATAGCAACCACATCACACCACAATTCATCACGATATTTTGCACCAATCGAAAATGAAACACGAGCACGTTTAGAAACTGTTACCTCTCTGCCCTTCTTCAACCACGCTAGTTTATATGGCTTAGGATGTTTTTCTGTCGGAATATTCAGTTTTTGGACCTCCTCCTCCGCAACGATATTCTCACAGCTACCTGAATCAATGACAAAACGGCAAACCTTACCCAAAATCGTACAAGTGGACTGAAAGATGTTGTTACGAAGCCACTCATTCTCCTCCGATGTTGGAAAATGGGTTCTGCCCTTCTTTTTCGCAACTACTCTAGATCCTGGATCAGTGGGTTCCGTCACTACGTCTATAAGTCCCTCGTATTCCACCTGTATTTCGACCTCCCAGGGTGGACAGCCCCGGGCGAGGGTCCTATAGGGCACGCGGATCCCACCGATCGAGAGAAAAGAACGCTCCTAATGGGTCTAGCGGGTCATAGAAACTTTTAACGTACGAGCGATACGAATTATAGTCAAGGCAATACCGGAAAAGTCTCGTCTTTCAGCCTTAACGGAATTTCGGCAGAATTTCGCTTGCGCGAATGACGTTTTGACTTTTCGGTAATGTCCGAGAAGATAATAGGCATGGGTCGGGCGGTAAAAGCCGGATGACACAGTGTCACATTGAACTTCGTTGCATACGCCGTGCGTGAGTCAAAATCGAAGTCAATGCCGAGTCAAGATCTTGCCAATTTTTCCTTGTCGGAATTTTGGTAGCTTCGCTGAGTGAAAGATCTTTGGATTTTTGGCAAGGACTCGGTCTCGACTCTTACGCATTCCGTGCGGGTCAAGGTCAAAGTCAATGCCGGAGTCAAGATCTTGCCATTTTTTCCTTTGTCGGAATTTTGGCAGAGCTTCGCTTGTGCGAAGGACCTTGACTTCCGTTATGAACTAAGGCTTGACCTTTACGGGGATATGCAACTGGGCTATATGACATGGACTAGACCAAAAACCAACCAAAAGTGACGGTTTTTTGAAACGTGTGACACGGACTGTGCATTGGTCGACACTGGCTGCCATGGGGAGTTTGGGGTGATTCCGTGCGCGCCCGGGAGCATCGTAAGGATGTCCGTGACTGCAACTGAAAAAACACCCCGGGTTTAAAGGGACGTGCGTGCAAAGTGTACAGGATATATAAGGTGCGCGTAGTGTGCGGCCTCCTAAAAATGTTCCTTTTTGAGTTAAAACAGAGATTTTCAGAAATGTGTTTTAAAGGAATGATTTTTCGGGACGGGGGAAAATGTAACAGTTAAGGCACGTAAATTTTCTGGGAGCCCCAGTCAGTCTTGGAACTGAATAGCCCCAAGTTTCCAAGGCTGCCAGATTATCCTCAATTTGTCCTGGTGGAATTGCCAATGAGGCCGCCCGGTTAAAATCCAAGGAGGATTAAGCCGTACGGCTGCATGGATCAATTTTCCAGGTTCCACTCCTTTGCAATTTCAGGTTGCTTCCCGAACATTTTAGGCACCTTTCAGCTTTTAGCAGGCTTCCTGTTCAGAGTATGCACAATTCTCAAGATGCAATATGCAATGCAATGCAAGGAAAGAAAGCAAGCACGATAATTGTAATCCGTGATGGGAGTCTAACCCGCTCAAAGGAAAAAGCTTTCTTTTATTATTTTTTTCGAAAAGGGATACCGGTACGTGGGATTGTTAGACCACCTTTTATCCCAAGCCCCGGGTTAGAAAGCGATACAGGAAGGTTAGTGGTTTCCACCTATATACCGAGTATCATTTTTGTTTTGAAAATGAAAGCCTTTCTCCTTTGTTATTCCCCAGCGGAGTCGCCAAACTGTGAATGTGTGCCCAAATTCTAATTTTTGTTTTTTTAGTTTGGATTCACGCGAGTTTGAAAACATCCGGTTTAATTTGAAAAACGGAGTCGCCACGCCATTTTGATTTCCTCAAAACTTTGAAAAAAAGGATTTAGGGTTCGGAGGTTAAGTTACCCCTTGGGAAGAACGGATCGTCGTTCACCCAAGGTGCCTTGCCGTAGAAAGTCTCCCTAGATTCCATTTTTCGTGCTAGCTTGTGTGCTTTCTTGTGTGCATGTGTTGAAAAGAGGGGGGAAATGTTCCAAGTTGTCTTCCGGACGTACAAACCATTTAGTTGGTTGTCGCTCGGGATTCCTTGGATTTTTATGTGTTCGGGACTTTGATCCCGTCCTCATCTTGGACTTGTGATCATCGCTATTTGACCTTGGGTCTTTGCGTGATCGAGAGAATGACTCTCTTTTATAGTCCAAAATGGGGTTCTTTAGAAAAGGAGTGTCCTTAGCCCATCAATCCTACACCTTGAGAAGATTGAGTTTGTATTTGAGCTATCATGCTCGTCTCAAGTGATAATCGGAGATATAGGTTCAAGGTTTATCCCTTTCTAAAGAGATTGTGGCACCTTTAATGGAAGAAACGATGTAAAGATAGGATCTTTACACCGGTCCATTCCGAAGGTTGCATCAAGTACCAATTGAGGACTAGGGAAATGCATGTTTTATAATAAAAATAACATTTTTAATGAAAAGATGACATTTTTTGGTGCAAAGGATGCTCTTTGATTGCAAAGGATGCTTCTTATGTAAAGAAAGGATTTTTAATGCAAAGAATGCATTTTTATGTAAAAAAATAGTGTTTTATATGCAAAGGATGCATAAAGACTACATTTTGAAAGCAAATGATACTATTTTGATTGTAAAGAGATGATTTTTAGTGCAAAGGATGCATCTTTATGCATGAGAATGGGTTTTAGGTGCAAAGGATGCACCTTTAATGTAAAGACATGATTTTTATATGCAAAGGATGCATTTTTATTGTAAAAAAAGAGATTTTTAGGTGCAAAGGATGCACCTTTAATGCAAAAATCACATTTTTATGAGCAAAGAATGCTATTCTAATGCAAAGATCACATTTTTATGAGCAATGGATGCTATTCTAATGCAAAGATCACATTTTTATGAGCAAAGGATGCAATGGCAATGCAAATGATGCAAAGGGAGGGGGAAAATGATTTAAAGATATGATCTTTATCACCAAACATGCCAAGTCCCAAACAATATATAGCAATATATGAATGCAAGGAGCAAGTATATCACATAAAGCAAGTATAATGCAAGATAAGGGGGTGAGAGGTTACCAATGGTGGTGACCTCTTCTTCTTTGGAGTTTGCCTAGTGGATGGACCAACTCTTGGAGGCTTCAAGGAGGAGGGAGGTGGCTCTTGGCACTCACAACTTCCTGGATTTTCGTATGGATGTTTTGGGAGAGTTTGTATGCTGAAATTGTTATTTTAAAATGGGTAGAGGAGGCCTCTATTTATAGGCAGTCTGGATAGAGCAAATGAGGCCGTGCGGCTAGGAGTTCCCTCCTAATGCAGCCGTGCGGCATTATCCCTTATGACTCAGCATGTTTCTAGAATCATGCAAGGTGACCTTTCTAGAAGGTTTTCCATATTAAGGAAAACGTGCTTTTTTAATTTAAAGCAATCCCTTCGTTCCTCGGAAGGTTCGGAACAGTTTCGGAATTGCTCCCGAACTTTAGGAAAGTCCGGGGAATTGCCGGAAAACTTAACCGGAAGGCATGAGCCAGATTTGGGTACTTACAACTGCCAAACCGCCTCGACTGTTTCTCAACCGCGAGAGCTCGTTGATGTGCTTCTGACACTGTCCCAATATCAAACATGTTTAAGGTATCCTGGATCTGAACCCGCAACCCACCGATAAACCGTGCTACCGTCTGGTCGGGTGTCTCCTGAATCTCGTTTCTGACCAGTAATTGATAAAATTATGTGGTATAATCATCAACCGAGCGCGATCCTTGCTTCAGATTCTGCAATCGCTGAAACAATATGCATTGATAATTGTATGGCAGAAACGCAGCCCGCATCTGCTTCTTCATCTTTTCCCACGACAGAATTTTCGACTTCCCGAACCTAGCACGTGACAGTTTAAGCTGCTGCCACCACGCTGTAGCCCTACCACGCAGCCTCGTGGCCACCAACGCCACACGCCTATCCTCCGGAACCTGTTTGAAATCCAAGATCTCTTCCACAGTGACAATCCAATCCAGAAACTCATCTGCTTGTAACCCTCCATTAAATTCTGGGATCTCCGTCCGCATACCCGCCTCCCATCGACGATTGTCCTCCTCCACCGGAGGCCGATGTGGCCGACGGCGAACTTGCAGGATCTCGGGATAGACTTCGTCACCAGTCTCTTCTGAATCCACCTCCCAATCTTGCTGTCTATGACGATCACCATGATCAGCCTGATTTCGTTAAAGGTGTTGATTGAACAGTTCGTTCATCCTGGTCGTTAACTGCTCCATCAACACAATCCAATGCGCTCCTCCATAGTTGGTCGCGACATGATTCCAAGGATCTCATCGAAGACTGATACCAACTGACATAGCGGAAGCTTAGATAGATGACCGATTACGGGTAGAAATTAATCAATACGCGAATCAATCTTTCAACCGCAGTCGAAATTAATCAAGACTACACGTTGGAACAAGAAAACGATTGTATTCAAAACGGCATAAAAACTGCCTCTCAAAACCCTAACATAAAGTATATAAAGTCTGGAAAAAACCCTACTGAAAAGAAACCCTAAAACTGCGAAATTACGAAAAGGTCCAAAACAATGACAAAATAACGGATAAAAATTCAGAAAGCCGTTTGAGGCCCTTAGAAGCGTTTTTTGGCCTATTTATTGGTCGCTCAAGGGGCATAGCCCGATGACTTTTGTTCCTATCGAAAAGACGCTCGTTTTGATATGCTGTGCGTCCCGTAACTCCCCCGGAATCAAAAGTTACGCCTGTTACGGTCGAACGCGTCTAAAAATTCGAACGCCAACTCTTCGACTGCATCATTATGTTACCAGACGAATGTGTTATCACAAGTGCTGATAGCACTTTTACAGTGTTACCAGACACGATATGATATGATTAGTTGGACATTTCTTTCATATGTTATATTGTATTAATGTATAACTATACCTGCAAAATATATGTTTGTTTTTAGTCTAAATTACAGGTAATAACCATGAGGAGATAAGCTACAAGGATGGAAGAACGAGTCAATAGAAGTTATACATGAAAGGGAATTTATGCGTAACTCGTGTAACTGGAAGAACCACGTGGGAAGACCTGTTCAAAGCTGATGTTGCTGAACAAAAGAAGAGTACAAACATAGGAGAGCACGTGGATACAAGAGATTGATGCTATGCGGTTGCTATTTTCAAGGAATTGACCGCTTCTTTAGCTCAACATACTCAACAACTCTTCCTTCTTATTCAAATCAGTTCCAAGCTGTTACAAAGAGTAGCCTACAAGCATTTGAAGATTATAAATAGGCAAGTGTGTAGACGAGAGTAATATGTCGAGAAAACACACACAACTTGCACAACGACGTCATTTTGACCTGTTTAAAAAAAAAAAAAAACTAAAAGTCTAAAACAATAAGCGTATTTTTTTTTCACAATTTTTCATCTTTTCTTAAAGATAATAAAAAAAAATTCATATTTTATTAAACAATTTTCTCCTATATAAAATAATAGAGATTTGGGTTTTTTCGACCATGTGGAGTATTTTCTTTATGGTCTCCTGACATACTTCCTCCGTCTCGCTACAAGCTGTACATTTTTTTTATTGGGCGTTTCATTACAAACTGCACACTTTCTAAAATGGCAAAGAATCTTTACTATTCCACCCACTAATTTTCTCTCATACTTTACTTTTATACTCACAACACCAATCAACTCACTATTTTCTACCCACTTTCTCTTTAATCTCATACTCATAACACTTACTTCACTAATTTTCTTTTTAATTTACGTGCAAACAGTAACTAGTAACTGTACACGGATTGTAGCGGGGCGGAGAGAGTATCTCCTTCCTTAATTGGAATTATCATCTCCACTGCTTTAATTGTTACCCTAATCTTCTGTCCAGGCCAAGCCTTTTCCAACACATGGAGTATAATTTGAGTTCCATATGTACTACAATGATGCCAACTACAATGATGCCAAGTCAGCCAACCATCATTTCGTAGAATTTCGGTGGAAATTTCATTCTACTTTCTTACTCCATCTCCATCAGTTCCGAAATGATTTTGCTTTTTATTATTGTACTTTGAAAAATAAATATAATTTAATTTAATAATTTTTATAAAAAAATTAAAAATGAATTTTATAGTATTTATAATATTATTCTCATAAAAAAATAAAAAAGAATTTTATAATATTTATAATAATATATTAAGCCAAAATCTTGTAAAAAACTAGTTTTTTTGTAACATAAGAAAAAAACTAGTTTTAAAGTACCAAGTCTAACTAACAAGAGTGATGAACGATTCTGAAAACTAATTTTTTTATAACATTTTGAAAAAAACTAGTTTTTCAGTTACTCATATATTAATAATAAATTTTAAAATTTTATTGTATTTCTCTTTGCCAACCAAGTTACAGCTAGCTCAGTCAGGGACATTATTGTAAATTATGATGAGCTTTGAACGATTCCCTTTCGACCTTTCTTCTTCATGGTCCACTAATCGATTCTGCTTTCATAATTTGAAGGTTAATACCTTTTGACAAGAGTTGATTAGTCATTACATTAACTACTCCCCATTTCTCAAAACGGGTGAACGAAAAATTGGGGTAATGTACTATATAATTTTTTACAATTAATAGAACATACTCTCTTCGTTTCATAAAATTTTTCCCATTTTAAATAGTGTCAAGTCAATCGAGTACAACTTTGATCAAACTTTAATATCAATCTATTCATTCTAATGAAATTTTAATAATTGCTATTGATAAATCATTTGGTTATTTTATGGATAACAATTTTTAAATTTTTATTATGATAAGTAAATTGATATTAAAGTTTGATCAAAGTTGAACTTAATTAAACTGAGTTCGTAGTAACCGGGTAAGATTTTATGGGACGGAGGGAGTACTACGGTTTGACTTCTTAATGTAACGTACTTTTCCATCTCATTTCATATAATGGAACGTACCCTAACGATGTTAAAAATATAACAAAAATTTCAACGATATAAGGAAAAGACTAATACCCGTTATGTTAGGAAACAATGGCCTATAATTACTATACGAAGATGAATACAAATATGAGATAGTAATAAGAAAACAATAACAAGCAAGAAACGCAGAGATTTACGTGGAAAACCCCTCAAAGCAAGAGGAGTAAAAAATCACGGGCGACGGAGAACAATCCACTATATCAATCAAGAGTACAAGGAGATGATCAATGCGAAATACAATCACACAATCTCTCAATGGTGAATACCTAGCTTGTTTCTATATCTCTCTATCAAAGGCATAAAGGAGGAACAATGACAAAATGATCTATTTATATGTCTAGGGCAAAATACAAACTGCAGCCAAAAACCAAGCCCAGCCCGTCACCTGGAACGACGCGAGGCGCCCGCCTCAAAAAGCCCAGGCGCCTGCCTGGTATTTGGCCAGAACCATGCCCACATTCGGCCAATGATGCGCCCGCCCCAGAACAAGTGTTGCGGCCGCCTCAAGGCCAGCAACAAGGCCATCCTTCTCGGCCACTCATGCGCCCACCTCACTCTAGATGGGGCGCCCGCCTCGGCCTGCATCGCCCATCCTCCTTTGTCAACAATTGAGAGTCACACCCAACAATTCTCCACCTTGACGATCAATCCCGAAACAAGCAATCTTCAAGAGAACATCTCTTTCTCCGTCGCCACGCCCCGAAGGGCATCAATGACTAGTAACACCCACTAAGTCCAAGCAATACTTGAACTTAGCAATCTGCAAAGGCTTTGTCAACATATCCGCCGGGTTGTCAACTGTATCAACTTTCTTCAGAACGACTTCACCACTTGCAATTGAAGTCCTCACAAAGTGATACTTAATATCAATGTGCTTCGTTCTCCTATGAAAAGAATTCTGATTCTTTGCCAAACAGATAGCGCTTTGGCTATCGCTGAAAACCTCAGGAGCACCTTGAACCATACCAAGTTCACGAACCAAGCCACTTGGCTTCCTTGACAGCCTCCGTTTTAGCCATATACTCAGCCTCAGCAGTAGACAACGCTGTGACTTCCTGTAATCCAGATTTCCAACTAATAGAAGAACCACCAAGACAAAACACATACCCCGTTGTAGATTTTCTGTCATCAAGGTTACCGCCCCAATCTGAATCAACATGCCCAACAAAACCATCACAATTCCTACCATAGACAATGCATAAATCCGGTGCACCACACAAGTATCTAAGAATCCACTTGACAGCATTCCAATGCTCTTTACCCGGATTCCCCATGTATCGACTTACTACGCTCACTGCTTGAGCAATATCAGGCCGAGTACAAACCATAGCATACATAATACACCCCACAGCATTTGAATATGGAACACGTGACATATAGTCTTCCTCATCTTTAGACTTGGGACAATCTAAAGAAGACAACCGAAAGTGCGAAGCTAAAGGTGTACTCACAGATTTGGCATCCTTCATATTGAACCGCTTCAAGACCCTCTGTACATACTTTCCTTGAGACAAGTAAAGTAGTCCCTTTTTCCGATCTCGTTCAATTTCCATGCCAAGAATCTTCCTCGCAGCACCTAGATCTTTCATCTCAAACTCCCCTTTCAACATCAATTTCACCTGGTTGACATCATTAATATCTTTTGCAGCTACAAGCATATCATCGACATATAACACAAGATAAATTAATGAGCCATCACTATAGCCCTTCAATTAGACACAACTATCAAAATCACTCCTAGCAAAACCATGAGTTACCATAAAACTGTCGAACCTTTTATACCATTGTCGAGGTGACTGCTTCAAACCATACAAGGATCTTTTCAACAGACAGACATGATCCTCCTTCCCCTCGACCACAAACCCTTCCGGTTGGCGCATGTAGATCTCCTCCTCAAGTTCCCCATGTAAAAACGTTGTTTTCACATCTAACTGCTCAAGCTCAAGATCCTTCATCGCCACAATGCTCAACAAGGTACGAATAGATGTGTGTCTAACAACCGGTGAAAATATTTCATTGTAGTCTATCCCTTCGACTTGAGTGAAGCCACGAGAAACTAACCTTGCTTTATACCTTGCTTCCTCAATCCCCGAAGCTTCCTTGAACTTGTCGACCCACTTGCAGCTGACTAACTTCTTCTTTGGTGGAGGCCTCACAAGTTCCCATGTCTGATTTTTCGCAAGAGATACCATCTCTTCTTCCATAGCAACCAACCACATTGCAGAATCTTCACAAGACATAGCTCCCTTGTAGGAGGTTGGTTCATGCACATTAACAGTTTCAACAGCGGACAGTGCATAAGCCACCATCTCCTCAAACCCATATCTAACAGGAGGTCTTTTATCTCTCTTACCCCTACCACGATCACTGGTAGTCTCCACCTGCACCGTAGTCTCCTCCTCATGAACTGGAGCATCAGTAGGAAGTGTTTCATCAGACAAGTTATCCGCAAGTTCCACCCTATCATCTCCATCTAGCTCCACCTGTTTCTGTGTCTGTTCTGCAGAACCATCTTTCTCATGGAGAAGTAGAGACTCATTAAATGTGACATCTCTACTCGTCAGGAACTTAGATTCAACCGGATCCCATAACCGAAATCCCTTCACTCCAGTAGTATAGCCAACAAAGACACACTTTTTGGCTCTTGGCTCCAATTTGTTTACATTGTTGACATAAGCATATGCAGGACACCCAAAAATACGCAATCTCGAGTAATCTCCTGGAGAACCTGACCACATCTCCACCGGAGTCTTCATCCTAATACTAGAATTTGGAGAACGATTAGCCAAGTAAGCAGTCATACTAATCGCCTCTGCCCAAAATTCTTTACCCAAACCTGCTTGTGACAACAAACACCGAGCCCTTTCTAACAAAGTGCGGTTCATTCTTTCAGCAACACCGTTCTGTTGTGGTTTCCCAACACAAGTTCTATGTCGACCAATACCTTCATTTTTGCAAAATTCAGTAATCTCCTTTTCGACAAACTCAAGGCCATTATCTGTTCTCAGTTTCTATATAGGTTTACCTCTTTGTTTCTCAACCAAGGTTTTCCACTGCTTAAGATTCAAAAGCACATCATTCTTATGTTTTAAGAAATAGACAACCACCTTTCGTGAATAATCATCAACAAAAGTCAACAAGTAACGAGAACCACGCTTAGATAATTTTCTAGCACGACCCCACAAATCAGAATGAATGTAATCAAGAATACCTTTAGACGTGTGTACTCCCTTTCCGAAGCTTGCCTTTGTTTGTTTCCCAAGCACGCAGTGCTCACAAAATTCCATAGGCCCTGTCTTCTGTCCATCTAATAAACCACGCTTCGAAAGTTCAGTCATTCTCTTCAAGCCGATGTGACCTAATCTCATGTGCCACAGCTGAGTAGTCTCTTCCTCAGTCATAGATCCCTTTGCAACAGACACATCCCCAACAACCGTAGACCCAAGAAGTTCATACAATGTTCCCACCTTCTTTCCCTTCAGTGCAACCAATTCATCTTTAGTAGCCAATAGTTCACCATTAGCAATGGTGCAGCTATATCCAAGGCTATCCAAAGTACCTAAGGAAATCAGGTTTTTCTTCAAATCAGGAACGTGCCGGACGTTGTGCAACTTTATGACTACCCCATCGAACATCTTAACCATAATAGTCCCAATTCCGACAACCTTGCAAGCAGCATTGTTCCCCATCAAAACTGTTCCACCAGTAATAGTTTTATAGGAACAGAACTATACCCTGTTAGGACTAATATGATAAGAACACCCCGAGTTCAAAATCCAATTGTCACAAATTTTGGAGCCTGAATCACAAGCAGTAAGAGCATCACAGTCACTGTCATCACTAGTGTCTTCAAGCGCCACTCGAGCTTCACCCTTGCCCTTAGCGGTTGTATCCTCTTCCCTTTTACCTCCCCGGTTTGGACAATATCTTTGAATGTGTCCCTTCTCCTTGAAGCCATGACATATCACATCTTTAAACCTTGAACTTGACTGACCAGAATTTCTTGAATTCGATCCCTTCCCTGTCTTCTTACCGCTTTTAGCAATTAAACCCTCACCTTGAGATTCAGCACTTTGGGAAGTCAAGTGCGTTTCGATAACCTCACGACTTAATAAAGCAGTCTTGATCTCTTCTAAAGCAATCTCTTCCTTGCCATACAAAACTGTCTCGCGAAAGTGCATGTATTCCAAAGGAAGAGAACAAAGCAATTTTACCGCCAATTGCTCATCATCAATCACGACATCGACATTCTTCAAGTCCATGACCAAGCCATCAAACTCATCAAGATGTTTCTCCAAGGACTCACCCGTTTTGAGTTTACACTCCTCGAGTTTCTTCAATAGTAGCAACCTGTTACTAATACTCTTAGTCATGTACAATTGCTCAAGCCTAAGCCAAAGCCCTGCCACAGTCTTCTCACCCACAACCTCTCTCAATACCTCATCTTTGAGACTCAATTGTAGGAGAGATAAAGCCTTCTCGTCCATATCATCAAATTGTTCATCCGTCAGGCTTGCCGATTTCTTCGCCTTCCCAAGCAAAGCCTTGACGCAATTTTTACCCACCAAGATTGCTCGCATCTTTACTTGCCATAGCCCAAAGTTAATCTTGCGATTAAACTTCTCAATCTCGTACTTCCCTGACATCTTCAATCAATCAAGCAATATAGGACCCTTCTCAACCTGGCTCTGATACCAATTGTTAGGAAACAATGGCCTATAATTACTATACGAAGATGAACACAAATATGAGATAGTAATAAGAAAACAATAACAAGCAAGAAACACAGAGATTTACGTGAAAAACCCCTCAAAGCAAGAGGAGTAAAAAACCACGGGCGACGGAGAACAATCCACTATATCAATCAAGAGTACAAGGAGATGATCAATGCGAAATACAATCTCACAATCTCTCAATGGTGAATACCTAGCTTGTTTCTATATCTCTCTATCAAAGGCATAAAGGAGGAACAATGACAAAGGATCTATTTATATGTCTAGGGCAAAATACAAACTGCAGCCAAAAACCAAGCCTAGCCCGTCACCTGGAACGACGCGAGGCGCCCGCCTCAAGAAGCCCAGGCGCCCGCCTGGTATTTGGCCAGAACCATGCCCACATTTGGCCAATGATGCGCCCGCCCCAGAACAATTGATGCGGCCGCCTCAAGGCCAGCAACAAGGCCATCCTTCTCGGCCACTCATGCGTCCGCCTCACTCCAGATGGGGCGCCCGCCTCGGCCCAGAACAGTCATCCTCCTTTGTCAACAATTGAGAGTCACACCCAACACGTTACATACATTTAACAGTTGTGAGTATATTTAATGGATTTAGTAGTCTTCTTCCACCTCCACATTGTTATTTTATTTGATCAGTTGGTTCACTCCGTTAATAAAAGTTAACGTCATCCAACTTTGTTACCTTTTTTGAAGTGAGACTCAAAAATACGTTACATTATGTTGTCAATTCGTAGTACAGTACCTCTTATGTAATTGAGTGTATAGTACGTTCCATGATTCTGCAATTATTCCTTCTCAAAACCTTCTCATATTTTACTCCAACGTTCTCTACCGCTTTAGTTTTTACGGTCAATTCAATAAATTATAACCAATATTTTTTGAAAATTTATTAATTGACCACATACAAATTCTTCTTTTTTTATGTTTTTAGCAGAAAACCATAAACAATTCTAAAATTTTTACTAACTGTCTTCCTAATAGTGAATTAATCACGGGTTTTAAATCTGTATAAGATGATTAACTTCTCACAAAATTATTATTATAATTTATTTGAATTGATCATAAAAGTGAAAATAGACTAATTGAAGTGAGACAATTTTTTTTTTTTTTTTTTTTTTGCGATGTATAAGTAAATTTCTAGGGTCAATTTGGTTGGACTATAAAAAAATATTTATAAAATTTTAATTAGGAAGAGTTTATTTTACTTATCAACTTCATTTTCTAATTAAAATTTTAATTAATAATAGTTATGACAAAATTTTCCTTGAAAATACTAATCTTATTTAATACCGAGTGGAGTATTTTTAAGAGTAAACAAATCTCATTAATGTATTTTTAACTTAATTTTGCATCTATTTTATGCCAAAATCTTGCAAAAAAACTAGTTTTTTCGTAATATAAGAAAAAAACTAGTTTTAAAGCACTAAGTCTAACTAATAAGAGTGATGAACTGTTCTGAAAACTAATTTTTTTTATAACATTTTGAAAAAAAAATTAGTTTTTTACAAAAGTTACTCCTATTTTATAACTTCATTTTTTTAATCTTTCCATTGTCCATAGTAGATAAAAACTACATGTGATTCGTTATCTTTCATTCAATTTCTAACGAAGAAACTATAAAGTAATTGACTTAATATTAGTAATAAACTATAAAGTAATTGACTTAGGGTCCGCTCCCGAGTTTAATTTTGCAGGGAAAGTGAAGGAAAATGGAGGAAATGGGAGCTCATTTCCTCCATGGCCATGCTCCTGAGTTTTTTGAGCGAGGAAAGGGAAGGAAATGGAGGCCTCATTTTCTTCTCTTTCAATCACCCCGTGAGAGAGCGGATTGAGAGGAAATGAATGTTAACGCCATTTCCTCCCCCTCCCTTCCCTTCCCCTCCCTTCACTTCACTTTCTTTTCTCGCAGTTAAAAACTCGGGAGCGGACCCTTAATATTTATAATCTACTATACAAAACTATTTAATTAGTGAATCACCAATCTGTTTAAGATAATGTAATAAATATAATAAAATTTCTAACATAATACTCCCTCCGTCCCAGATCAAGAGTCTACTTTCCCTTTTGGTCCGTTCCAGATCAAGAGTCCCTTTCCTTAAATGGCAAGTTTTTGAATATATTTATGCCCTTATAATTTAATATATTTACAAAAAAATCATTCATTATACCCTTATAAAGTTAACATATTTACAAAAAAATCAATCATTAACTTACTATTCCTCCCACTCATTCTCTCTCCTATTAAAAAATCAATCATTAACTACTATTCCATATCTCATATTACAAAAAAATCATTCATTATACTCTTATAAAGTTAACATATTTACAAAAAAACCAATCATTAACTACTATTCCCTATCCCACATTTAACTTTTATTCATTTTTTAAAAACTTTCTTAAGAAGCGTGAAATCCCCCCGAGGACCCTTGATCTGGGACGGAGGGAGTACTATTTAATTTCTTAATATGCAATAAAATTATGAGTTGATCTTATAAAAAATGCGTTTTTCTAAGATTAAATTAGAAAAAATCATTATTAACACTTAATAATACATGCACTGACACTATTCACACTGGCATTTGTTTACACTAACACTGACGCCTTTTAACACTAACACTAACACTTTTTTACACTGATTCTTAATAATACATGCAATGACATTCACTACACTGGCTTGACACTCTTTACACTGACACTTTGTTAAACTAACACTGATACTATTTTACACTAATGCTAATACTTAATAATAAATGCACCGACACTCTTTACACTGTTACTTTGTTACACTAACACTGATACTTTTTTAGACTGACACTTAATAATACATGCTCTGGCACTTAAAATTAAAGTTATAAAAATGCGGGACATCCCGTTCCATCTGTTGGAATATTTGCATATGTGGTGTTTAAGTTCATAGTCATATTGCCTTGGAGGGTAATTGGCGTGCGTTGAACTAGGCAAAGGGGAATTTCACGTCGGAGTTACTGCCCTCTAGCGCGGTCGCGCTAAGCCCTGAGGGCGGCCGCGCTTCTCTACCGTAGCTCCACCAAATCTGTCTGACCTTGAGCGCGGTCGCGCATGCCCCTAGGGCGGCCGCGCTTGTGACGGGTTGGTGAAATCCTGGGCCGAATTAAATCAGGTTTTTAGGTCTAATTAAGCCTTAAACCTAATTTGTACCACATGTATAAATACTCTCTTCCTCTCAGCCGTTTTTGGTACATGAATATTGAAGAGAAACACAATTCTCTTGCTTTTATTTATTG
The DNA here is from genome assembly GCA_022495995.1 of Adenophora triphylla var. japonica. NCBI lineage: Eukaryota > Viridiplantae > Streptophyta > Magnoliopsida > Asterales > Campanulaceae > Adenophora > Adenophora triphylla. The sequence goes on from JAFEMH010005755.1 coordinate 119,495, forward strand.
ATCGATTACTCCCGTTCATAGAGATTTGTTCGTGAGATTCAAGGCGATTGAGATAGGACCGCCGGTGATTACCTACCTGTGTGCTGCTTTGTGGTACGTAGTCCGTGATCGTTTTATCCTCGGAGAAATTTGCCTGTACCTGAGTTGCACCAATTGGGGGCAATATTTTCTTTTAGGACAGTCTTTCTAAGGCGACTCGATCAAATCACGATAAGTTTTCTAACCGTTTGTTTTATTGTTTCTGTCTGTTTTCCTGATCCTGTTCCTTGGCTTTCGGTTTTGCTATTGGCATCTTAATTGGTACGTTCTTGACTTGATCAATAAAATCCCCTACTGTTGATTAAATCGTTGTTTAATCTGTGGTGCTTATTAATTTAATTTCCAACAGTCTAAAAGAAAATATTTTTTATTTGATCATGTCTGGTGGTTCCTCTAGCTCTCCCTTTAAGTCCCTTGTTGACACCTCCGATCTTCCGGAGAAGTTTGGTGGTAAGAACTTCAAGCGTTGGTCTGAACGCATGAAGATCTGGTTGTCAATTAAGGGCATGTCTGTATCTTGACATCCAAATGTCCCGCTACGAATGGTGATGATCCAGTTAATGTGGCCGCCGTTAAACTGTGGAAGGAGCGGGATGATGTTGTTCGAGGATGCATTCTGCCGCCTTTGTCGAATGCACTCTTTGATGTTTATTGCTCTGCTCCTCTCACCGTGCTTTGCGTCGTGGGAAACACTTTCCACGAAGTACAGACCGATGACTCCGGTGTGGAAAAGTACCAAGTGGGAAAGTTCCCGAATTATCACATGAGTGAGGGAAAGTCGGTTACCGATCAAGTGCACGAACTCCAAATCATTTTGCAGCCACTCAAGGATGCCGACATGGGACTTCCTGATAAGTTCGTTGTCATGGCTATCATTGAGAAGTTTCCTCGATCTTGGGGGAATTCGGTATGACCCTCAAGCATCGTCTTGGAAACTTGACACTCAATGAATTGATGAATGCAATTGCGATTCGGGAGGTGCATAATGGTAACCAACCGAGTGTACTTTTGTGGAGAACAATTTTGCTAATATGATAACCGGTAAAAGCAAGTTTAAAGGAAAATGTGTGAAAACTTCTAAGGATAAAGAAAACCATGATAAACTTAAAGTTAAGAAAAATAACTTTAGGAAGCCAAAAGCAAAACAGAAGCTGCTGGAATTGTGGAGAAGGTGGACACTTTTCTAGGGACTCGCCCGTCCAAGAAAGGAAAAGGACCACAAGCCTCTGGCGATGACCATCCTGCCAACATGGTGTTGGGTCCGAAGGATTATGATGATCCCGACTCGACGCACCTGGAGTTGACGCCCGACCCGCAATGTTACAAAGTATGTAACTTCTTGTCCCGAACTCTTTATCGTCTATGAACCCAACGAGTGGCTAGTTGACACTTGGGCAAATGTGCACGTTTGTGCTGATAAGTTGCTATTTGTGTCTTTACCGGCTGACCGTAATAGATCGGTGACGATGGGGAACTCTAGTGCCGCAAAGGTGCTTGGGGACTGGACGCGTGGACTGAGGTTTCCCAATGGGCGCATTCTTACCTTGCATCGAGTGTATCATGTTCCTGATATTCGTCGCAACATTATTAGTGGTTCTAGTCTAGTTAGGGAAGGATTTGAGATTTCATTTACGTGTAATAAGGTTATAATTTTGGATTCTGGTAGTTTTGTGGGGAAAGGTTATTCCTCGGATGGTTTATTTAAAATTAGAGTTGAAACTGATGTTTGTTCGCACAACAATAATTTTAGTTCTATTGATTATCCTGTTTCGTATTCCATTGAATCTTCAAATGTTTGGCATGGTCGTTTAGGACATATTAACTATGATTCTGTGAAAAGAATGATGAACTTAGATATTATTCCTAAACATGCTATTGATAAGAATTCTAAATGTCACGTATGTGTTGAAGCTAAATCTACAAAAGGTCCGTTTAAAACGGTTGTGAGAAATTCTGAAATTCTAGATTTAGTTCATACTGATATTTGTGAATTTAATGGTGTGTTGACCAAAGACAAAAAGAAATACTTTCTCACCTTTATTGATGATGCTAGTAAATACTGTTATGTCTATTTGCTTAATTCTAAGGATGAAGCATTAGATAAATTCATTATATTTAAGAACGAAGCAGAAACACAAACTGGCAAGAAACTTAAACGGTTAAGGTCTGATAGAGGAGGTGAATATGAGTCTAACCCCTTCATGTATTATTGCCAAGAAAACGGAATAGTACATGAAGAGACTCCTCCCTACACCCTCAATCAAATGGTGTTGCAGAACGTAAGAATAGAACCCTTACTGATATGATTAACAGTTTACTTATAAGTTCTGGACTGCCCAAATATATGTGGGGAGAGGCTTTGAATACGGCTTGCCATATTCTGAATAGAGTCCCTCCTAAACATAGAAAGGAAAGCCCGTTTGAACTTTGGAGAGGTCGACAGGCTAGCTTGAAACACTTAAAAGTGTGGGGGTGCCTTGCAAAGGTACTTGTACCTGCACATAAAAGGAAAAAGCTTGGACCTAAAACTGTTGATGCTATCTTTATAGGTTATTCTGAAACAAGTTATGCATTGAGATTTCTCATTATAAAATCTGAAATTTCTGGCATAGATGTGAACTCTATAGTTGAGTTACGTGATGCAACATTTTTTGAGGATGTGTTTCCTATGAAGAACGGACTTCCTAAGGAATCTAACCCTACCACTGATTCTATTCCTGCTCAAGTAGAGGAGCTGACAAATGTGGGGGTTGATTCCAGTGCAACTCATTCTGACGATGAGATTGAACCAAGAAGGAGTAAAAGGGCAAGGACCACCAAGGACTTTGGAAATGATTTTATCACTTACAATGTCGAGGGTGATCCTCTAACCTTCAAAGCTGCTATGGCTACTTCTGATGCCAAGCAGTGGAAGGATGCTGTTAAGAGTGAGATGGATTCTATTGTCTCTAATGGGACATGGGAATTGGTCGATCTTCCTCTGGTTGTAGCACGATAGGATGTAAGTGGGTCTTTAAAAGGAAACTGAAACCGGATGGAACCGTTGACAAGTTTAAGGCTAGGTTAGTGGCTAAGGGATTCAAGCAAATGGAAGGAATAGACTATTTCGATACCTATTCACCAGTTGCTAGAATGACTACAATCCGAATGCTTATCGCATTGGCCTCTGTATATGATCTTCCTATCCATCAGATGGATGTTAAGACCGCTTTCTTGCATGGCGATCTTGAGGAAGAAATTTATATGGATCAACCTGAAGGTTTTGAGGCCCCTGGCAATGAGAGAAAGGTTTGTAAACTTGTTAAGTCCTTGTATGGACTTAAACAAGCCCCTAAGCAATGGCATGAGAAATTTGATAAAATTGTCTCATCGTTTGGCTTTGTTACTAATGAGTTTGATAAGTGTGTTTATAGCAAGAGTATTGGTGATAGTAGTATTGTCTTATGTCTGTATGTCGATGATATTCTGTTGTTTGGAACGGATATGAGGATAATTGATACTACTAAGGAATTCTTGAAAAGTAAGTTTGAGATGAAAGATATGGGAGTAGCAAGTGTGATTCTTGGCCTTAAGTTGACTCGTTCAACTAATGGCATAACCATATCGCAATCTCATTATACTGAAAGTGTAATTGAGAAATTTGGTTATAAGAATTGCAAAGTAGCTAAGACTCCATATGATCCTTCAGCTGCTCTTACCAAGAATGAAAGTGGAGTACCGATGGCTCAGTTGAGATATTCTCAAATTATTGGAAGTTTGATGTATCTTGCCAATTGTACTAGACCGGATATATCCTATCCGGTTACTAGGTTGGCTAGATATACTCAATGTCCAAGTAAAGCACATTGGGAAGCTCTTGATAGAGTTCTCAAGTACTTGAAGGGAACGATTTCCCTTGGGGTGCATTACGGGAGATATCCTTCTGTTCTTGAAGGATATAGTGATGCAAGCTGGATTGCCTATAACTCCGGGAGTTATGGCTGTACGGGGTATGTTTTCACCTTAGGCGGAGCTGCAGTCGCTTGGAGGTCGACCAAACAAACTCTGTTGTCTAGGTCTACGTTTGAGGCCGAATTAGTTGCTCTTGATACTACTGGATTGGAAGTTGAATGGCTTCGAGGACTTATGTCTGAGTTGCCCATGGTCAGTAAGCCCATGCCTGTTATCTCTGTACATTGTGACAACACTGCCACAATTGAGAAACTGAAAAGTGTCAAGTACAACTGTAAAACTAGGAGGCACATCCAAGTTAGATTAAAATATATAAGGGATTTAGTGTCTCGGAAGGTGATAGCTGTTGATTATGTTGGTACCAAGGATAACACAGCTGATCCTTTAACCAAAGGGCTAGAATTTGCTCTAGTTCAAAAATCTAGGTTGGGGATGGGACTGAACCCCGTCTCGACTCAAACGCAGAAGAACCTGCAATCTACCCTGAGATCCCACAAAGGAGATTCAATGTGGTAATAACAAGCTGTGGGGTGAGTCGGAGCACCAAATAATAGATTGACATGTTACATGTCTGAGTCTATCCCCTGAATAGCCTAGAGGTGCTCATTGCTGCTAATTAAGTAAAAGTTTGGAACTTTGAATGGGATCAAGTCTTTTAGACAAGATGTTAGCAGTACATCTTCTGAGATGCCCAACTAAGTGAGTGTTGTTGTTGGCCGCAACTAGAGGAATTTGGGTTATTCCTTGAAAGCACTCATGATAGAGGATCGGGACGTATGGCTTATAAGCGTTAAGTGTTCGATAGAGGGCCTATCATAGCTTTTGTCGTGTTTGTTACCAGCAAAGGCCTCTACATCCAAAGGCATCAGATTCAAGACACCAGTTCATCTGGTCCTGTGGAGGTTTGCGTTGGATAATATAGGTAGTGGTTCAAGCCGGAAGGTACCATTATTGAAAGCATGGCAATGGACAATCTGTACACGTCATATATCTATGAACTTGTGGGGGATTGTTGGAATATTTGCATATGTGGTGTTTAAGTTCATAGTCATATTGCCTTGGAGGGTAATTGGCGTGCGTTGAACTAGGCAAAGGGGAATTTCACGTCGGAGTTACTGCCCTCTAGCGCGGTCGCGCTAAGCCCTGAGGGCGGCCGCGCTTCTCTACCGTAGCTCCACCAAATCTGTCTGACCTTGAGCGCGGTCGCGCGTACCCCTAGGGCGAAGCCGCGCCTTGTGACGGAGTTGGTGAAATCCTGGGCCGAATTAAATCAGGTTTTTAGGTCTAATTAAGCCTTAAACCTAATTTGTACCACATGTATAAATACTCTCTTCCTCTCAGCCGTTTTTGGTACATGAATATTGAAGAGAAACACAATTCTCTTGCTTTTATTTATTGATCGATTACTCCCGTTCATAGAGATTTGTTCGTGAGATTCAAGGCGATTGAGATAGGACCGCCGGTGATTACCTACCTGTGTGCTGCTTTGTGGTACGTAGTCCGTGATCGTTTTATCCTCGGAGAAATTTGCCTGTACCTGAGTTGCACCAATTGGGGGCAATATTTTCTTTTAGGACAGTCTTTCTAAGGCGACTCGATCAAATCACGATAAGTTTTCTAACCGTTTGTTTTATTGTTTCTGTCTGTTTTCCTGATCCTGTTCCTTGGCTTTCGGTTTTGCTATTGGCATCTTAATTGGTACGTTCTTGACTTGATCAATAAAATCCCCTACTGTTGATTAAATCATTGTTTAATCTGTGGTGCTTATTAATTTAATTTCCAACACCATCTCCCCTCGTCCCGACTTGACCCGCATTCCAAACGGGATGTTTCAAATATGCCCAATTTTATATGGGATTAAAATATAATATCCTATCCCGTCTCATTGTTGGGACGGAATGATATCAAATTGACGGCTTTATCCATGACCCATCCTGTACAATTGGTTTTTACTAAATATCCTACAATTCTTTGAAATCCAAGATATAGTACATTGTATTGTATAAGTTGATAATTATTTCAAAATATTTTATAGTACATTGCATTTAAAAAAACAATTGTAAAAATGAATTACATTTTGATCACTAATTCTAGACCCATCAGATAAAGGCATTAATGATGATCATATTGGATTATTATTTTCAAACACGATCTACAGCTAAGTTTCCCACATATATACGACTTCTTTGATAAAATTAACATACAATATATTACACGTGAAAATCAGTGAATCATTGTTCCCTTGTTATCCATTTCTTTCCTAGATTATCAAATATGAAACTCCCATATTTATGTTCAATCCCTAGCTCTGTGTTATCCCTAACTCAAGAGAAAAAAAAAAGAAGAAGCTTTCTTCATAGCAATATAGATGGTTTCCAATTCAACCGACGATGACGAAGAAGGTCATCAACATGCCATTAGAATTTTAGAAGTGAAAAAAGATCGAGTAGCAAGTATGCAACAAAAACTGTCTGATTCCCCCAAGCTACTAAGCAAATCGGCTGGACACAGCAATTGTTGCATATTTCGGGTTCCACAAAGTCTGGTCGATATCAATGGCAAATCTTATCAACCTCACATTGTCTCTATCGGTCCATACCACCATGGTGAGCCTCAACTCAAGATGATCGAGGAGCACAAGTGGAGATTCCTCGGCTTGTTATTAAACCGAGTCCAAACCATCGGTCTAGGGTTGGAAGACTTCTTGAAGGCGGTCCAACCGCTTGAGTCAAAGGCTAGGGAGGCTTACGCCGAAAATATTCAATTCGGGCATGACGATTTCGTGGAGATGTTGGTGTTGGATGGTTGTTTTGTTATTGAATTATTTCGAAAAATAGGAGGGGTGGTACAAGTTGAGAAAGATGATCCACTTATATCTATGTCATGGGTCTATTCATTTTTCTTGAGGGATTTTATTCGTCTCGAAAATCAAATCCCCTTTTTCGTCCTTGAATGCTTGTTTGATCTTACTAAGATGCCGGGGGAAGAATCTGGTCCCTCTTTCGGGACACTGGCGTTACAGTTCTTTAATAACGCGTTGCAAAGGCCAGAAGATGTTGTTTCTAAATATAGCAACCATCGCGGAAAGCACTTACTCGACTTTCTCCGGTCCACTTTTCTTCCGGTGGACCACGACGCTGAACTACCGGACACGCCCTATCACAATCAGCCTAATCGCTTTTGCCGTTACATTCCCAAGATTCCTCATCATGCTAAGGTGGCAAAGCCCGATGTGATCGACCCACCAACGCACGTGATCCAATGCATTTCAAAGCTCCGTCGAGCTGGCATTGAACTCCGTCCAGGCGAACCCGAAAGTTTCCTAACCGTGACATTCAACCACGGGGTCATTTACATGCCAACTATCACACTCGACGATTTCATGAGCTCGTTCCTGATAAACTGCGTCGCGTACGAGCAATGTCATAGCCATTGCTCGAAGCACATGACCGCTTACGCAACATTGCTCGATTGTCTCATCAATACCGCTAAAGATGTCGAGTACTTGTGCGAGAAGAACATAATCGAAAATTATTTTGGAACTGAGGCCGAGATCGCGAGGTTTATTAACAAGATGGGGAAGGATATAACATTTGATATCGAGTCGTCAAATTTTGCCGGGCTGTTTGATGAAGTGAATAAGCAATATCAGAGTGGGTTGCATGTACAATGGGCGAGTTTTAAGTTCACATATTTTGAGACGCCATGGTCGTTTATAGCGTCGTTGGCGGCCTTGGTTTTGCTGATTCTTACAGTTATGCAGACGGTCTATACGGTTCTTTCATATGAACTTCCACCAGGTTAATTAATTATTGCCGAATATTTCTTAAGTCTCATCTCAAATCGAATCATCAAGGGATGGTTGGTTAGATCTATGTAAGTTTGATCAATATATATATAAAAATAATGTTCTTAAAAAGATTTAAAAATTGTTATTATATCACAATTAATAATGTTTTTAATAACAATTTTTAGATCTATATTTGAATCATTATTTTTTATTTAAAATATTGATCAAAATTATATTCATTTAACCACTAGTTAAATTTCATATGGGTCGGAGGGTAGTATACTTCTATTTACTTTATACCTTATGGAATTTAATTTACTAAGTATTTATAGTTAAGTATGTATGTATTTATAAAAGAATCCGTATTACGTCTATAGAATTTTTTGATTTATAAATAAAAATAAAATGAAAATGAAAATGAAAAGTGGAATATTGTATTATTAGAGTTAATGTATATGGGCTGGGCTTGGTGTGATTCTGTATCGGGAATTTTAAGGGTGCTTTTATGATTGGGTTTGGGATTTATGGGCCTAGAATGTACTTATTCTGGATTCATATTTTAATGAACTATTTGGGTTTGGTTGTAAATTGTGATTTTTTTTTATTTTTTTTTCTAATTATTTTTTCCTCTGCAAATTGCGAGCATTTTTCCATAGGCGTCACACTACAAATTACACACTTTCTAAAATAAAATTATTTTATTACTTTTATATTAATAAGACCCAAATGACATACTTACATCAACAAATTCAATTATTATTCTTACACGGCTTTCTCTGCCGTACTTCACTTTCATACTCAAAACAAATACTCCAATAACACTTTTTTTTAATGTGAAAATAGTAAATGTGTAGTTTGTAGTGAGACGGATGAATTATTTTAATTTGTTTATGTATTGTTTATATAATTATAAAATTTCACTAAATTTATGTATTTATTTTGGGAAAAAATAAAAAGAAAAATGCTTTTTATGAAAGTGTATTTTCTCCCTTCTTTTATACATGAAGTCTAGCTCTAAAAGATGGCATGATGATGATACGACCTACACATGCAAGTTGTTTAATGCCTTCTGGTTATTGATTAAAGATTCCCCAAATCTTAGCCGTTGATTTTAGAACCGAAGGCTAGGATTTCGAAACAACAAATTCAGAATTTCATACCCTCTTCCCCCAATTCTAAATAGACCATCCAACGGTGAAGCCATAGTTAGAGCCGTGAAGTGCCATTTTATATTTTAAAGGAAATCACCAACAATTAAATTGATTAAATAATTTTTCGTTTTTGCATAATTTTTTTAGGAAGAGTTTGAATTTTTATTACTTTTTTTTTTAAAAGCAAACAATACTTCAATTGCATTAATAAAGTTGCAGAATATATCAATTGCATTAATAAAGTTGCAGAATATAGTGCTCCACAACCGTCGAAGACTTATTCAAAAGATGAGGTTTTCAACAAATCCGTACAATCGTGCAATATGTCCACTGTAATAAAAGATCCTAATAATTCTCAAATAATAATGTCTAACCCTAACGGGTAGTACTATATACAAGGCATGAAATTTACAAGGCACGTGTAAATGACCAAAATACCCTCATATATATACTTAAAAAAAAAAATCCCTTCCCTCCCCATTTCAAACGTCTGTTCTCTGTTCTCTTTCTCTCAAAACCTAAGAAACCAACGGGCTCTCTCTTCTCTCTCTCACTCGACGCCGCCGACCACCACCGACCGACGGAAAAAATGAAGACAAACCTCCCTAAAACCGGTGGAAAGTCTGTCTCTTCTTCCGCCGCTCCAAAAGTAATTCTTTTTAACCTAAAATTTCAATTTGAAAACCCAACATTAATTTTATGCCTAAAATGGATTATATAATGCTTAATGTTATTTTAAACGTATCCTAAATGGTTCTAATTGCGATTTCGTAACATTAATTTGGGTTTTTTGTTTGAATCTGATACGAATTCGTGTGCCTAAAATTTGAAATTGTCGGCGTGTGTTTGGTATGAACATATACGAATGGTCACAAACATTTCGAGTATTGGCATACGAAATGTAAACTGATGAATCAGTTTACATTTCGTATGCCAATACCCGAAATGTTGGTGACATTTCGTATGTGTTCATACGAATGGTCACCAACATTTCGGGTATTGGAATACGAAATGTAAACTGATTCATCAGTTTACATTTCGTATGCCAATACCCGAAATGTTGGTGACCATTCATATGAACACATACGAAATGTCACCAACATTTCGGGTATTGTAACACGAAATGTCAACTGGTTCTTGAATATTAACTGTCTCTTATTTAATTTTTTGTAGGGACGTAACCCTGCGACGGCCTCTAATAGAAAGAGGAAGGCCGAGGAGGCAGCAGCAGCTAAGGTAGAAAAACGGACCAAAAAGAAGAACGACAAGAAAGTCGTGATTGAGGAGCTTGTGGTTGAGGAGAGTGATAGTGAGGGTACATATTCTAGTGAGGATTCATCTTCACGTACTCGTTCCCGAGGTGCATCTGTGCAGGAGGCACATTTATCTAGTGATGATGATGATGAGGAGGAGGAGGAGGAGGAGGCAGAGGAGAGTGTATCTGTGAGGCCTCGCAAGAGGCGGGAGGCACGGGGAAGAAAGGGGAAAGGGGCTAAGGATGACCAGTGGCAGCTGAAGAGTAACCCCGGTGGCCGCCCGGAGGAGGTTGAGTTGTTGTACGGGTTTGGTCATCATCGAGCCCGTAAGATATGGGAGAACGCCACTTGTGAGCCGGTGTTGAAGCGCCAAACGAGGCAGCAGATTCTAGATAAGTAAGTATATGATTTGTTTATTAAATAGCCACTTGCAAAACATTATCAAGAATCAGATAACATTTCGTGTTCCAATACCCGAAATGTTGGTGACATTTCGTATGTGTTCATACGAATGGTCACCAACATTTCGGGTATTGGCATACGAAATGTAAACTGATGAATCAGTTTACATCACTACAAGAAAACTGACATATACTGACGGAAATTAGTGACGGAAATAAATCCGTCACTAATACCGACGGATTAGTGACGAAATAGCAACGACCAGGGGTGAAAAATAAAAAACGAAATTAGGACGAGATTACCGAAGGATTTAGTGACGGATATGCCGACGGATTCCATTTCGTCTCTAATCCGTCACCATTTTGGCGCCAAAAATTTGCGCACTTTTATACCGACGAATTTGTGACGGAATGGCGACGGATATTTTTACTGACGGATTTGAGTCGTTGCTAAATTATTTAAAACAAATATTAAATTTATATTTTAGGTTAGCGAAGGATTAGTGAAGGATTTAATTACCGACGGATTAAAATTCGTCGGTAAATTGATTACATATTATTACCGACGGATTTGAGTCGTTGCTAAATTATTTAAAATAATCATTAAATTTATATTTTAGGTTAGCGACGGATTAGTGACGGAATTAATTACCGACGGATTAAAATCCGTCGGTAAATTATTTAAAATAATTATTAAATTTATATTTTAGGTTAGCGACGGATTAGTGACGGATTTGATTACCGACGGATTAAAATCCGTCGGTAAATCAATTACATATTATTACCGACGAATTTGAGTCGTTGCTAAATTATTTAAAATAATTATTAAATTTATATTTTAGGTTAGCGACGGATTAGTGACGAATTTGATTACCGACGGATTAAAATCCGTCGGTAAATCAATTACATATTATTACCGACGGATTTGAGTCGTTGCTAAATTATTTAAAATAATTATTAAATTTATATTTTAGATTAGCGACGGATTATTGACGGATTTAATTACCGACGGATTATAATCCGTCGGTAAATTAATTACATATTATTACCGACGGATTTCAGTCGTTGCTAAATTATTCAAAATAATTATTAAATTTACATTTTAGGTTAGCGACGGATTAGTGACGGATTTTTTATATAAAAAAAGTTAAGAATTTTTAAAGAAATAAAAGTATATAATAGAAGAGGGACGGACAATAACATATAAACTTTTTTAATTTTTTATATTTTTTTTTGATAAATAAAATTATTTGAGATGTTGGTTAGTGTAGTGGATTTTTTTACAAATAAAAAAAAACTATACATTTATAAATAAAAAATTAAAAAATTTTACCCATCCCTGATTTCTTTATTATACTTTCATTTGTTTATTTTGTATCTAACTTTTTTATATAACATTTCTTTATTATACCCTATACCCTATACCCTATAGGGTATACCCTATACCCTATAGGGTATACCCTATACCCTATAGGGTATAGGGTAGGGTATACCCTATAGGGTATAGGGTATAGGGTATACCCTACAGGGTATAGGGTATAGGGTATAGGGTATACCCTATACCCTATAGGGGGGTATACCCTATAGGGTATAGGGTATAAGGTATATCCTATAGGGTATAGGGTATACCTATACCCTATACCCTATAGGGTATACCCTATAGGGTATAGGGTATACCTATACCCTATACCCTATAGGGTATACCCTATACCCTATAGGGTATAGGATATACCCTATACCCTATAGGGTATAGGGTATACCCTATAGGGTATAGGGTATAGGGTATACCCTATACCCTATACCCTATACCATATACCCTATAGGGTATAGGGTATACCCTATAGTATAAGATATAGGGTATACCCTATAGGGTATAGGGTATACCCTATAGGGTATAGGGTATACCCTATAGGGTATAGGGTATACCCTATAGGGTATAGGGTATAGGGTATACCCTATAGGGTATAGGGTATAGGGCATACCCTATAGAGTATAGGTATAGGGTGTAGGGTATACCCTATCGGGATATAAGGTATAGGGTATACCCTATAGGGTATACCCTATAGGGTATACGGTATACGGTATAGGGTATAGAGTATAGGGTATACCCTATACCCTATAGGGTATAGGGTATAGGGTATACCCTATATGGTTAACCCTACAAGGTATAGGGTATAGGATATACCCTATACCCTATACCCTATAGGGTATAGGGTATACCCTGTACCCTAGGGTATACCATATACCCTATACCCTATAGGGTATAGGGTATAGGGTATACTCTATACCCTATACCCTATATCCTATAGGGTATACCCTATAGGGTATACCCTATACCCTATATGAGATTTAAGGTTTAGGGTATATGCGAGGTTTAGGGTTTAGGGTATGAGGGTATATGAGGTTTAGGGTATGAGGGTATATGAGGTTTAGGGTTTAGGGTATATGAGGTTTAGGGTATGAGAGTATATTAATAAGAATTATTAATATTTTAAAAGTATTATTATTTTTTTAAAATTTATTTTTGAACTGAGATAAATATTTTAGACTTTTTTTGGTAAGGAAGTTTTTTAAAAAAATTATAAAAAATAAGTTAGAAATTAACCTAGTAAATGAGGGACAAACAATATCCTTCACTATGAGTATTTTTTTTAATTTTTTTTTTTTTGAATAGAGATAAATGTTTTAGACTTTTTTTAGTAAGAAAGTTTTTTTCAAAAAAATTATTTTAAGAAAATTATTTTAAAAAATGATATTAGGCATACTACTTTAATTAAAATTTGCCAAAAACTTATAAAAAACGCGTTTTTTGTTAACTTAACAAAAAACGTGTTTTAAACAAAGGCGGGGCGTCTCTCTCTCCTCACGGTCTTTCTCTCACTAAACGCAAAGCCTTCTTCTTCACCGCAAATGAAATTGAAGGTGGATTTGCTCATACGAAAAGCTTTCCGAAACTCCTCGTCGGGACAGTCGTCGCTGTCGTACTGCTCCCACCACGCTTTTGACCTGTCTTTCACCCACAACCTCCGCTGCTGACCGCCGCCGCTAATTGGGTACTGCGTCAAATCCTCGACTGTGGTAGCGGTGGAGATATCATCAATTTTCCGGCTGATTTTCGTTAGTTTCTCAGAATTGATCTCGATCACTTCATTTTTCTGAGGTGGGTTTTGCTGGGAAGTGAAATCCAAGATTGAATTCGGTTGTAACTGAGGAAATTCAAACTCGGGAATTGGTTTTTGTTCGAATTCAAACTCGGGAATTGGTTTTTGTTCGAAATTCAAACCCTAAGCTTCTCTGTTTTGATTTCTGGTTTTTGTAGGCCAGTGCTCTGGTTTTTTGAATGCCAATTCTTTAGTTTTGAAATGCCAGTTTATAAGTATTTGAGTACCAGTTTGAGATTTTGATGCATTGGTGGACTGGGTAATTAGATGCCAGCCAGTATGTGTTTTGGAGTGCCGATCCATGTATTTTGGAGTGCCGGTTAGTGTATAATAGAGTGCCGGTAAGTGTGTAACGAGTGTCAATGTATTTTTGAATGCCGATTCTTGTAATTTTGAATGCCAGTCCATGTTTTTGAATGTCGGTTCATATTTTTTGAATATCGGCAAAAATAATTATCGGTGTTTTTGAGTGCCGGTATATGCATTTTGAGTGCCAGTAAATGTGTTTTCAAATGCCAGTCCATGTATTTTTGAATGCCAGTGCTTGTATTTTTGAGAGCCAGCAAAAATATTTGTGTAACAAAGTGCCAGTGTTAGTGTAACAGAGTGCCAGTGTGAAGAGTACCAGTTCATGTATTTAAAAGTGCCCGTGTAAAAAGTGCCAGTTTCAGTTTAACAAAGTGCCGCACTTACACCGGCACTTTGTTAAACCTTAGCACTTTTTCGCCGGCACTTTGTTACATATGCACCGGCACTTTGTCACACCGAGCGCTTTGTTAAACAGTGCACTGCACAAACGGGGAAACCATTAATTACGAAAATGCCACCGTTTATTTTGAACATGGTTGCCAGTAATTACAAAATTGCCACCGTTTATTTTGAAAACACGTTTTTCCTTATCTTAAGAAAAAACTAGTTTTTTATAAGACCAACTCTTAAAATTTTGGGTAAATCAAATTAAAGCATGTAAATATTTTAGATAAGTTTTTGTAAATTTCTGTAATTAAAAAAGTCTAAAATATTTTTTCCTAGTCAATAAAAAATAATAAAAATTACTAATTATTATTAGTACTATTATTAATATTATTACTGTATATATAATTAATATTAATATTAATATTAATTAATTAATCAATTATATAATTAATAATTCATTAATAAATATTATTGATAATAAATATTATTATTATTGATATTAGGCATAATATTATTTTATAGTTTAAATTATTATTATTATTAATTATTTTTATTAATTATTATAATCATGAAGAAATACAAATATTCACATGGATCATTATCCAAGCAACATCTTCACCATTAAATGTGTCACATCCAATGGTCCAAATTCATCCCATAAAAACAAAAACACACTTTCATTTGATTGGCTCTTTAATATTCACATAGATTATCAATAAATCAATCTATACCATTAATTTCACTCACATCCAATGGTCCTAATTCATCATTATATATACATATTTCTTTTAATATTATATACTCCTCACACACGCTCACTTTCTCTTCCCAGTCACACACATACACTCTCTCAAAACCTCCTTTCAGTCCATTGACGGCGGCAGAGGCTTCTTCTGCGGCCTCCGTTTCAGCTGGGCCTTCTTTCTTTGGAACACCACCGACTTCCGCCCCAAGAGAATTCACTTCGACCCAGTTAACCCCTTAACTTCCTTAACCACGGAAAATCTCAAATTTGTGCCATTCAAGAAACTACAGGATTTCCCTGTCTTTGGAGGTTCTTATCTCCTCGGCGGGGGTGAAGTTCCGTTATGCTACTTCGGGCGGTGACTTTTCTTGTGGGATTTTAAAGAAACAAGCAGAAAGTCAATTCTTTGGGGTAAAAATGGAAACGGTGATGAAATTCAAACAAGATTTCATAGTTTCGAATCTTGAGCCTGGTTCTTTGGTATATCCCATGCTTGTGGGGTGATCAAGAACGGAACTTTGATCCGTAGAGGCGTAATTCCGGTGGACGGCTTCATGTTCCTCCTCACTCGCCTTTCGAGTTCTCGAGCAATCTCGCACCAGGTCGAATCACGGTTGCACAATTAAACAAAAGAACGGATTCGTTGTTTGCTGGGGAGGAGGATTAAGGAAATCGGAATTCAACAACGTTGTTACGAATAATGTTTCATTTGAATCCATTGTTGCAGGTTTGGATTTCACTTGCGGGTTAATCACCAAGAATTTGTCGATCATATGTTGGGGACCAGGATGGGCTGGACATAATTCAAAGAGTTTGGTTCCTATAGAAAGGACAGAATTCAAGTAGGTATGCACCACCATCCAATCGTGGCGGCAGGGATGGCCGGAGCGATGGCGGCGGAAGGGGGAGAGGCCGAGGGGGATTCGACGGAAGGAGTGATGATAGGATGAGTCGTGGTGGTGGTCGTGGAGGAAGAGGTGGTGACCGTGGCCGCGGCGGCCGTGGTCGTGGAGGCCCCAGAATGAAAGGAGGGAGCAAGGTGGTGGTTGAGCCTCATAGACATGACGGAGTGTTTATTGCTAAGGGCAAAGAAGATGCGCTCTGTACTAGGAACATGGTGCACGGGAGAGGCATCTACAATGAGAAAAGAATCTCTGTTCGTAATGAAGATGGAACTAAGATTGAATACAAAGACATCCTTGCTTCCGATTCCTTTGTTTGGAGTTCCATGAGTTTATTATGTGTTAGCTAAGACTTCTTGTGTACTAGGGAAATTTTTGGCTTTATCAAACATCAATTCATGTACTTTTATTTAGTAGGGCGAGTAGTAGTAATTTGATACAAGACTATTCCATATGCTTCCGTTTGGAAAAAAAAGAGGATGGTGGTGGATGGTGGTGGAGCAAAGTGAACTTTTAAAAATGCAAGGATTGATTTGAATATAAAAAGTTTAGTGATTGTTTTGAGAATAAAAACGTTAAGGGACCGATTTGAGAATAAAAAAAGTTGAGGGATTGATTTGAGAATAAATATATATATATATATATATATATATATATATTTTTAAAAAATATATTAATATTAATATATATTTATATATATATATATATATATATATATATATATATATATATATATATATATATATATATATATATATATATATATATATATATATATATATATATATATATATATATATATATATATAATTTTTTTAATAAAAACTATCAAATTAGCGACGGAAATATCCGTCGGTAATTTGATATATCAAAAATAAAAAATATTGAAAAAAGAAAATTTAAAAAAATTAATAAAATTGGGAAAATTTGGAATAAATTTTAGCGACGGAATGATCCGTCGATAATCCGTCACTAAATTGGTCCAAAAAATAAAACGACCATTTAAATAGCGACGAAATGATCCGTCGATAATCCGTCACTAAAATGGTCCAAAAAAATAAAATGACCATTTAAATAACGACGGAATAATTCGTCGATAATCCGTCACGAAATGGTCCAAAAAATAAAACGACCGTTTAAATAGCGACGGAATTTTCCGTCGCTAATCCGTCGGCATAATGCTTTAAATTGGTCGTTTATTTTGCCAAATTACCGACGGATTTTAAAACGTTAGTGACGGAAATTTCCGTCGCTAAATCTGATTGAGAACCGTCTGTAATCCGTCAAAAAATTTAGTGACGCACGTTTTAACATCGGATTTTTTACGTCTAAAATCCGTCACTAAATTGATTTAGTGACGAATTTTTGGCATTTAGTGACGGATTTTTCCGTCAGTAACTGCCGTTTTTCTTGTAGTGCATTTCGTATGTCAATACCCGAAATGTTGGTGACCATTCGTATGAACACATACGAAATGTCACCAACATTTTGGGTATTGGAACACGAAATGTCATCTGAATCTTGAAACAGAGGGAGTATTAATTATAATTTTTTGTTTGGAATCAACAGGTTCTCCCATTCTTCTTTACCGGAGGATGATAGAGCTTGGTGGGCTCGTGTTGAGGGTACCGGCCTCCATTTCCTACATGATGCTACCATTCGTCGGCCTAGCATGGCGCTCCTAACGGCGTTTGTGGAACGGTGGTCTCCCGAGACTAATACCTTCCACATGCCGTGGGGTGAGATGACGATTACTATGCATGACGTCACTCATATCCTAGGTATATTCTTGTTTGTTGTCTATTTTTTATAAATTACATAAATTTTATCAATTTCATAAATTTTATCAATTTTATTAATTATTTCATTTTCAATTTGTAGGCATCACTGCTCAGTGGCCCTGTTGCGAAGGCGGATCCGCAGCCTAACATAGCCGGTATCAGGGCACGCCTTGAGACATGTCGGAAGGGCACGACCTACTCTTTAGATGGCCTCCGCCGGTCCTTTGAGTCCCCTTCCGACATGACTGACGATGAGCGCGCTTATACGTACATCATGTTCCTCCTCGGCTCCACGCCTGCTCGTGGACAAGACTCGAGATAAGATGCCCTCGGACTACCTTTCATTGTGCGTGGATATTGACGAGTGGGGGCTCTATCCTGGGGGCAGTGCGTTGGCATATCTATACCGGAGTTGGGGAAGGCATCTAGATACGGATGCAAGGCATTGGTGGTTGTTTGAGTCTTTTAGAGGTAATATTTAACAATCATTTAATAATTACAACATGCATTTATGGTTATAACATTGTTAACTTATTTATTTCATACATTTGCGGGCTGGATATACGAGCACTTTCCGGTTTTCCTGAGAGATATTGACCCGTTATGGACGGAGGGCCTGAGGGCTCGTAGATGGGTAGGTACTCGATACGGCCGGTAGGGATATGCCCCATCTATTGAGGTTTCGGCATACCTGGACACGATGACGGTTGATAGGGTGAGTTAGTTATATTTAAAGTTTTACAAATTGTTATAATTTATTATTTCATTGACGATGTCTAACAAATTCATTTTTAGGTTTGTTGGACTCCTACGGCACCACCCGCAGGCGCTTTTGCCGGTCTCATACTTCCGTGGGGTTATACGCTTCCAGGATATCACGGAGGCGTATATGCCTCGACCGTGTTACACGCCGGTTGGGATCCAAGCGAAACTCCCAGAGACCCCATATCTTGCGGCCAAAATTGTTCATTGATAGCAGGTCAAAAGGGGTACAAGAAGTCCTATGGAGCGCGTGATGAGGTATGGGAGGATTGGTTAGAGGACGGCTTGGGGAGTTTCGATCCAGTGCGTAGATGGGGCCCGTCCGTGAGCGCATCTGATCCTGTTACTTCCACGTATATGCAGTGGTTCCTGGCTAGGACTCATGTTCGGATTACTAATCCGAATCATGATGCCCTAGTTAACGTTCCACCACCGCCTAGGGTTGTAGAGGCACGAGGCATACTACTTTCGCTGCTCACGGATGACAGTTTATCCGCGGAGGTCAAAGATAAGATTAGACGGGCCATTGATCTATAAGGAGACGGTTCATGATTATGTTCATTTTGGTTGTTTATGTTGGTTTGTAAATTTTGGATACAATGTTTGTTTTGGAATATGTTTGGGATATGTTCTTTGTATTTGGGATATGTTGGTTTGTAAATTTTGGATACAATGTTTGTTTTGGAATATGTTTGGGATATGTTCATTTTGGTTTGTAAATTTTGGATACAATGTTTGTATTTGGGATATGTTCGTTTTGGTTTGTAAATTTTGGATACAATGTTTGTATTTGGGATATGTTCATTTTGGTTGTTTATGTTTTGGAATATGTTTGGGATATGTTCATTTTGGTTTGCAAATATTGGAATCGGTTGTTTCGGTTTGTGTTTCAGATAAGTTGCCCTCGTACTACCATCTCGTGTGCTTATACACGAGATGATTTGACTCATCTCGTATATATACACACGACATGTTTTCTTTTTATCTCGTATGAACACACACGAGATACATTCTTGGGTAGTTAGTTTAATTCGTGTAATGTTCATACGACAAAAATGAAATACGTCGTGTATATATATACGAGTTATGATATTACATCTCGTGTATAAGAACACGAGATGGTCCCTGTAATGAAAAAAAAACAGACACTGAAACAAACAAACTGATGTATCCATACATCAAAACTATAATTTAAGTACTACATCAAGTGATCCAATTTTAATATACTATATCCGTCCCAAAACTTCATACAAAAAATAATCAATACGCTATACACATAAACTATGGCCTATTTTCTGCAATTCGTGCTTCGTTCGCCATAATTGAGAGTCGGTTGAATGTTTCTATCCGACTTCTGTATGGCATGATCAGGTTACTTGCGCTTGGATGACGTTGCTCCCCCCAATATAGTGCTACTGATGGTATCGGGTAATCACTATCCGACATGTGCAGCTGCAAAAGTAATAAAATAGTCAAATATAACAAATTTAGAAAATATAGTTAAATATAACAAATTTAAATAAGATAGTTAAATATAACGAATTAAAGTATCATACCAATATAAAATGGTTTCCCACATGTCCCAACACAAGTGTGTGCGTGGGTGGTCACATTCCTTGTGGTACGATCACGGTAGGCATGTGAAGCCAGCGGTTTGCGAGTACGAGACAAACACCACATTATACACCGTGGCTATGATGTGCCCTATCTCTGGGAGTATCAACCAATAATATTCCGAACAAGGGGAGGCATAGTGAGTAATGCGACTATAGAGCTCGTCCATATCTCTCCAAGGCATAACTCTCTCATAAAGCTCGCGGGATGAAGCAGCTCCTTGGCACAATCTGAGCGCACTCTTTGCCACATCTCCTCTATTCCGTATATTTGCGCTGCTACTGCTCTATATCCACAATTTCCATCACCCATCACATCTGTGAAGCCATCAATAAATGGGACAATGAGAGGGGTAAGCAACATCCTATGCACAGAAGTATGTATATCATTGACTTGTCCATTTCCACGACCCCGTCCCCGTCCCCGACCTCGACCTCGACCTCGACCTCGACCTCTCCCACGACCTGAAGCAGCTAGTGGTGGAAGAGATGTAGGAGTGGTAGGGGTAGATGGTGTAGTGTTTGAAGCTGATTTCGAATTTGGTGACTCCCGCGACATCAAACCTGATTGGGTTGATGCAATAAATGAAGATCTAGACCTGCTGCTAGTGGAGGGTGGTGTAGTGGGGACTCCAAAATGTATGTCGGTACGCTCCCAATCTGACAGTACTCTACGGCGGTGGTTCGGGGTTTATTTGCCTTTGAAATATGATCCGGCTCAGAAGCATCTCCGGTTTGTGGATGTAGCCCTTCATTTATCGTTTGAAATAACCTTCTCTTTACAGTCCAGTGCGTTAGCGGTTCATTCAACACAACTTCAAAATCGTGTCCGAGTGGGACGGTATTCTACTTCAATGTCCAACTTCTTCCAAAATCATGAATCGAGGACAACTCAATCCGGCCCCCGTAGTTTTGTATGCATGCAATCTCGTGACTACATGGAAGTCCATGTGTTCGCCTCGTGTAACACCAGCGGCTTTGAAGGATCCATGACATTATCCCCACAACGACTCCGCTCTTCTTTGATGATGTCCAAAGCCCCTTTGACACTCGCCCCAATATGTCTTGATACGCATCACATGTCTTCATATCATTTGGAATTCTACTCTTTGATTGCTCCATAGTAGCTTTGATTGTTGTTATTTGGATTTCCATAATCTCATGAGCCTTTTTGAATAATGTGTCAAAAGTAGAAGAAGCACTCCCCAAGGCCTTCTTCAACTCGTTATGCTCACTCTCGGCCACTGTTCGTGGTGTGGGTTCCGAAGTGCAGTTACTGATCTGTGTGCATCGACAAAATATTCGTAGAGTATGGAGCAATCCAAGTCTCGCGGAGGTAGGTCAATAAATCATGATAAGATCTGTAATGATCGCAAAACGATTGCCAACGGGTGTCCCACTCTTCGCGAGTAGCGGCTGATATTGCTTTATTAAATCTCCTCATGAATGATAGTGCAAACTCATTGCTACCAGTTTTAGCCAACGCTCTCTTTTTAACATTGACTTCGATATGCCTTCGACACAAATGGTGTGCGGTCTCGGGAAATACCATTTGGACAGCATTAATGAAAGCCAAGTCACGATCAGTTAAGAAAACAGTTGGCATATGGGGAGTATGAAAAAGACTTTGCAAATTCTTGAGTCCCCACGTGTAATTCTCAGTCTTCTCATTTTGGAGGAACGCATAGGCAATTGTGAAATTCTTCCCCGTTTAAGTAAATCCTATAATCTCAAGTAATGCCATTCCATAGCAGTTGGTGTTGTAAGTGCAGTCACCTTGTATCATTTAAAGAGAAATAAAGTTAGAAATGAATAAAATTGCAATTCAAAAAAAAATGCATACGACTTGTGGAAAACAGAGTCAAAAAACAGATTCAAAAAAATCAAAAATTTACCTTGTACTACATATGGAAAACAGTTAAGCATATCCGATGCTCGTGGGTGAGAGAAGAATATGTCACCGATCATGTCACTCTCGTTAGCTTTCCTCATGAAGAAGGTATATTTCTTATCCTCGAGTGCTTTTATGAACTGTTGAAGCGAGGATCTCCCTTGTCGTTCTTGTGACTTGCATTTTGTGAGGGCATTGTGGACGTGTTTCGGAGTACTCACGTTCTTCTCATCCTTCCTCTTTAACATTGTTAGAATGTTATTTGGACGCACCGAAGACTGACTTGCGCTACACACCTCCTCATATTCAGAACTAGTCAATTTACCCAACGGATGACCTTCGGGATACGTCGGAAAGTCGTGATTATGAGAACCATGCTTCATAACGTAACCCCATACCCCATCACCCCTATCTTTGGCCCGGATTTCAAAATTGCACCCAATCTTCTTCGTACTACTCAACCTCACATCTTTAGTTTTTCCGGACCTGTACTTGCCACCAAAATGGCATACAATCTTCGCGTAGCCTAGGATCTTGCCACTTGTCTTCCTCGAATCTCCTATAGAAAGGGTTATATTTTGACGGGCCGCGATATCCCGTACGTGTTTAACAAGATCATCCCTATTTGAAAATAATAGGGATGTATCGAATTGATCACTGACATCCGGTCCCTACAAATTGTATTACCATCAATTAGAAAATTGCACAATAAGCAACAGACTGTATGACATTTCGTGTAACATTATACGAGATGTTCCTTGAACATCTCGTATAAATGTACCCGACTTAAACACATTTATCTCGTATTATATAATACGAGGTAATACGCCATAACTCGTGCATAAAAACACGAAAAATAGCATAAAACTCGTATAATCTCACACGAAATAGAGTAATATCAGAATTTAAAAATCCAATCTTGAAAAATAATTTCGTTTCAACATTGGATTTTTATTGCGATTTTGATCAAAACACCAAATATAACTTTAAAAACTTACTTCATTGCTGCTTGGATTTTGATTTTGATGTGGAGAATTTGGTGGCAAACCTTCTTCTTCAAAAATATATTCCACAAGCTCAAGATCAATATGATCATAAAAACTTAGAGAATGTTGTGGAGAATCCATACTATGGTGTTAGATGATTTGAGAATTAATGAAAATAATGGGTATAAATTTATGGGTGTTAAGACTTGGACAATGGTGTCACAAATGTACGGGTGTACAAAGAATGGTGTCTCTGTTGGGCCGTTGTCTGCGTGTATATCGCGTTTTATGTAGGGCTTCAGGGTGTATCTCGTGTGATATACCCGAGATACTTTGGTACATATCGTGTATACAAACACGATATAGTCTTTGTTTCTGGTAATTATCTCCTATGAACAATACACGAGATGCACCCTGATTCATTTCGTGTATTGTTCATACGAAATGTATTGGTAAATGTCGTGTATTTAAACACGACACACCATATAATAAAATAACAAATGGTATACGGCTACCTCGTTTATTTTTTTTAATTTTTTTCTACATTCTAGATGACATTTAAAGTGTTTTTCATCTAAATGAGTTTCCTCCAAATCCAAATGGAAACTGAGTTACAAATATGTGCCATTATTTAGGGTTTTTAGGGTTTTATGTGTCCCGATCTTGTGAAAAATGGTATACGGCTACCTCGTTTATTTTTTTTAATTTTTTTCTACATTCTAAATGACATTTAAAGTGTTTTTCATCTACATGAGTTTCCTCCAAATCCAAATGGAAATTGAGTTACAAATATGTGCCATTATTTAGGGTTTTTAGGGTTTTATGTGTCCCGATCTTGTGAAAAATGGTATACGTCTACCTCGTTTATTTTTTTTTTAATTTTTTTTATACATTCTAGATGATATTTAAAGTGTTTTTCATCTACATGAGTTTCCTCCAAATCCAAATGGAAATTGAGTTACAAATATGTGCCATTATTTAGAGTTTTTAGGGTTTTATGTGTCCCGATCTTGTGAAAAATGGTATACGGCTACCTCGTTTATTTTTTTTTATTTTTTTCTACATTCTAAATGACATTTAAAGTGTTTTTCATCTACATGAGTTTCCTCCAAATCAAAATGAAAATTGATTTACAAATATGTGCCATTATTTAGGATTTTTAGGGTTTTATGTGTCCCGATCATGTGAAAAATGGTATACGGCTACCTCGTTTATTTTTTATTTTTTTCTACATTCTAAATGACATTTAAAGTGTTTTTCATCTACATGAGTTTCCTCCAAATAAATAAAGTGGTATCACTTAAATATGATAGGTTATATGATATTGTATGATCCAATATGACGTTTGTTCCTTGTCATGTATAAGTGTATAAATTTTGCTCAATTAACAACACAATTCAATAATATAACATAGCATATGCGTATCATTAACATCGTGTTGCAAATCATCGAAGAACACCTTCATTTTGATATGTCGTATGGATATACACGATATTAGGACATTATATCGTGTTGTTTTGTACGACATTTATGACAGAGTATATTTAAATTTTGTATAATTTCATACGACCTAATATTTAACCCAATTAGTTGATGTCGTGTAAAAGTACACGACATGAAGGCTTCATGTCGTCCTTTCGAGCACGACACACGAAGGGTAGTTTGGAAATTATTGGTGCCTTATATGTAAGGTGCCTTGTATATAGAATTTACCTAACCTAACCTAAACGAAATCTCCAACAAATTTTCTTATGAATAATGGTCTGCGACGCCCAAATGCCTTTTCAATTTTCAAGTAAAACTTGGACACGACTACACTGGATTTTAAAATAAGAGCCAAGGACCCTAAGACCCCTAAGTGAGATCACAAACCCTTAAATATCCAATCGAGATCAGAAATTCCTCAGAAACCCGCTGTAATTAATATACCTAGAATACTCCTCCTTCCCGTTTAGCCTATCCCGTTCTTTTCTATGTTATTTTAGAAAAATTGAATCAAAATGTAGAGTGTGGGATTTGAACTGTAGACCCTTTACTATAAACCAAGGTCTTAACCGCTTAGCCAATGCTTTGTTTACGTTTAATTTTGCAATATATTTCATTAGTATAAACTGTGAGGAAAATTAATTTAAAAAAATGAGATTTCACAATCAATTAATGAGATTCAATATTCAAAATTTAATTAAGTATATATTTGGGTATAAGACTAGAATTACTCTTATATCTTAAAATTTAAGAGTAAAAAAAAAAACCACAAATTTTTACGTTTTCTTTAAAATGTGAAAATTTGTCTTATACAGTACCTCCACTCCGTCGGTCTTATACACTCTCCCCGTCGGTCTTACACCTAAATGTATAAAACTAAAATTAGTCTTATACCTTAAAAAATAAGACTAAAATTAGCCTTATAACTAAAGGTATATGACTATAATTACTCTTATATTTTATTACTCTTATATCTTAAGGTATAAGACCTTTGAATGATCCTATAGCAAATGGTATAGGACCTGGAAACATAATATAGACAGCTATAAGACCTTTGAATGGTTCTATAGCAAATGGTATAGGACCCCCTTGAACATAATATACACAAACTATAAGACCCTTTGAATGGTCACATAAAGCAAATGGTATACTTGGCACGACAACATCATATACAAAGCCTATAAGATTACCATTGGATGGTCCTATAGGAAGCAGCACAGTAGACCTCACACAATCTTATACCAACGCATTAAGTTTTGAATGGTCCCTATAAAGAACCTGGTATAGGACTTAACAACATCATATACAGAGCCTATAAGACCTTTGAATGGTCTTATATCAGTGATATAGGACCTCAAAAAATCATATACCTATGCTATAAGACATTGAATGGTCCTATAGCAACTGGTATAGGACATGACAACACTATGAATGGTCCTATAGCAACTCGAAAATTTTATAAAAAATATTAAAATTGCAAGTTGGATCTCCTCAGTAAATGGTCCTATAGCAACTCGAAAATTTTATAAAAAATATTAAAATTGCAAGTTGGATCTCCTCAGTAAATGGTGCCTCATCATAGGCCATGGCAGCTTCAACAGCGGAGCCAAAAGTGCCAAGCCACAGACGGCTACCTCTATTTGGCTCCCGAATCTCAGATACCCATTTACCCCATGTTCTTTGCCTTACACCTCTGTAGTTACACCGAGAATTCTCAGGCCCGCCTTTGCCCTTCATACACCCTTTCTTTGATCCCTTGGCGGGAACCTTTCGCACATATTTTTCACCTGTACTAAGAGCCTCAAGTTTGTTGTTATAGTCTTTCCATTTGTCAAGAGTAGTGGCTACATCAGGGCCATCCCAATTACTTCTTGACTTCCTCTTCCTGGGGCAATCCATAGATAAGGACGCCATGTTTAAAGACTGACCTCGCAAGCCCATCCTACATAAAGAAAAACAGAAATTAAGTATGACAAACTACAGCATTCTAAACAACAACATTAAAGAGTAATCAGATATTCCGAATTCTAATAGAAACATTGGGAGCTTGTTATTAGCTTTTAACTTCAGAAACAACAGGAAGCAGTTATTCTAACACCTCCAACCCCCCACAAAAAAAAAAATTAAAAAATCCACATGTTCCAAAATGAATAATCAATTTTTATTTTTGAAATTTGCTATTCATCAAGAGAAAATTGAAATTTTTTGGTATTCATTTTGGGACAGTGATAATAAAATAAAATCAAATCAAATCAAAGCATTTGATAAACATAAAATGGAAAATTTCAAGATCTCCCACTACCATAATCACTCCCAACATCCAGCTAACGAATCAAAGAATTTTTCTCAAATAAGTACAATTTCTACAAATCCTAAAGAACAACTACAAAAGATCCACCAAACCATGCCCGAAAACCCTAATTAGCGTAACGCAGAAAATACCAAACCCTAAGACCAAAAAACTAAATTTCCATATCCCACCAAGCGTTTTCCTTTCCATCAAATTTCAAAGAATTACAATCAAACACAACAATAAGAAAACACAGAAAACACAGAAATCAAAGGTTCAGAAAAACCTACCTTTGAATCATACCGGAAGCCATACGCCCAACAATCCCCAAATGATAATCAGAACCGCTCGTAATCAACAACTGATTTTTCCCCCACAAAAACAGAGTATTCTAGCGTTTGTAATTTCTCGAAATCCTTTCTCGGCGAGTTGAGATCGGCGAGAGAGGGGGAGAGTACTTTGGGTGAACCAGGGATAAAATTGGTATTTAGAAATCATATTTGATCAGGTCAAAGGAGTTTTGAGTTTACACGATATTTTGATCTGAGCTTCTTAATGAGTTTGGAGTTTTGAATCTGGGATGGATTTCTATGGGTTAAAATCTGGACTAGAGGGGTAGGAAGGAATTAATCCTTAAAATAACCCTACATGGAAAGAATTTGACTTTTAAAACATGAATAATATAACAATGTAAGGCAAAAACTGCAATATCTGAAAAAATGATGGATACTGAATTGTTTCTGTAACGAACGGGTAACTGACTTCGCATATGATTGAAGTTGTAAGAAACTAATCTCTCGTTTTAAGAAAACTGACTAGCAAGCGAGTTAGCAGGGGATCGTTGGGAGAACCTTTGTGACCCTTGAGGAATGGGTATTCCGCCGTTTGCTTCTATTTCAAACATCTCCATCTGAGCATCATTGATGGCGTGGCCTCGCCGACAGTCGGATTTGGCGGCCAGATCTCTTGCTCTTCGTGATCCGAGTCCGGGGAGAGGGAAGTGTTTAAGGTGGTGGCTTTTATGTGAGCTTGGGGAATTTTTGGGCTAGTGTTTAGGAGAGCTTGGGCTTTCTCCGCTCGTATCTCATCGGTTAGCCTATGTATAACTCGTTGGGTTGGGGGAGAGGCTGTTTTGGGGTTGAGAACGGGCCCCCATTCTGTTGAAGACAGAGGTAGTGGGTTTGTCTTTATTGACATTGGAAGGGGATGCATGGTCCTCCTCCCCAAGGGTCAAATGACCAGCATTCTCCAAGGTTTTAGACATGTTTTGAAGGAGAAAGAAAATGACTGAAAAGAAGAGTCTTTTGACAGTCAGCTGTTTAGAACACAAGGGGTGTCTGAAAACAAAGAATTTACGGGAAACAAGAAATGAAATTGATTCCCGGCAATGGAACCAATGATGACGCCAAGCTTTTCAGGGTCAGGAGCGATTCAAGGATATCTGGCAGGATATATTTAGTGATGGAAGTGGTACCTAGAACACAACACAAATAAGCACCGTTAAGGTCAAAGTTGGATGTTACTCCAACTCAGACCACTCAGCGCCAGAGTAAGAACACCGAGAGATATAAGACGTTTCAATGTCTTGGAGTGTGTGTGTGTGTTTAGTGGCTTTGAGTAATATGACTTACAATGTATATTTGGAACTTACATTGTCGAGTGGGACAAAGGTCTTCTATTTATAAAAGGCAATTGGGAGTCCGCCGCGACGTAAGCCACGAGGTTAGCCCTAAAGGGCACTTCCGGTATTTGACCGCATACACGTGTCCACATCTAATCGGGCCGCTCGGAGGAGGACCCTCCGCCGAAGGGATGTCGCCGAAGTGTGGACAAGGGAGCCAGTGTATCCTGGGCGCGGCGCATTTAATGTCAATTGTAGGCGCGCCACCGAAAGCCGCATCGAATGCGATGATGAGCGAGCGAGCCGACCCGGCTTGTATGTCAGAGCCAGTCAGGCTTCCACTTGCTCAAGGTAAGGTTTGCCATTAACGGGAGGCAGTGCCAGATAACCGGGACTGGCGTGTATGAGCCCGCGGAGCCCATTACATCTTGGGGCGCGATCAAAGGTATTGTGACGCTGCATCGCGACGTGGAGCGGTCATACCACCTCTGCGCGGCACCAATCCGGCGGCCAGGAATCCCTCCTAGTGAAGTAGGATGATGCGGAGAAGTGAGAGGCTAGCGGTCTTCGACCTCGTGGGTCCAGTCTATCCGCGGCACTTGACCGGCCATTTTAGAATGCCACGCCGTCACCGATTCCTTGGACTAGATCGAGCGTGGGCATGTTTCTCCAACAAGTCCGAAGCTCATCATAAAGGAAATCACCAAATTTTCAATTCATATAGGCATTGAATAGAAACATAATAAAATTAAAAAATGGAACCTATAATTAAATTGATTAAAAAATGATTAATAATGATTTCGTTTGCTCAGGCATAATTTTTTAGGAAGAGTTTGAATTTTTATTACTTTTTTTTTTAAATCAAACAACACATCAATTGCATTAATAAAGTTGCGTAACGCAAAGGTGCTTCACAACTTGTTGGATACTCATTCAAAAGATGAGATTTTCTAACGAATCTAGCATTTGACAATGCGTGCAATATGCCCATCAAGCAATAAAAGATCCTGAATAACTTCTCGAATAATAATGTCCTAACTCCTAAACAACATCTCCAACAAATTTTCTTATAAATAATGGCCTTTACGCCCAAATGTTATCTTTTCAAATAAAACTTGGACAAGACTGCATTGGACTTTTTAAAATAACTCTATATGGAAAGAATTTGACTTTTAAAACATGAATAATAGTATAACAATGTAAGGCAAAAACTTAATATCTGAAAAAATGGTGGATACCGAATTATTTACGCAACGAACGTGTAACTAATTTCGCATATGATTGAAGTTGTAAGAAACTAATCTCTTGTTTCAAGTAAACCGGGATTGTCTCAACAATCGTTTCACATTGTGAGAAAGCAAGAAATTTCTTAAAATTTAAACATTAATCATCGGATTATAGTAATTAATGGTTAAATTAATCATTCAAAAATAAAAAAGAAACTGACAACATGTAAATTTGAATTACGTTTTCAAATGTTGTGATCGAAAAGATTGGTAGTTACCCATATCCAATGGGAGATCAGATTAATGTATTCAACTATATACATCACATTGTTTATTATACATGTGATATAACGATTAAAAGCTTATTAAATATAACATCATCATCGTGACATATCATTCCTGCATGGTCGATAGATCACATGTGGTATAGATAAATGGTACAAATAATTTTGGCTCTTCAACTAAGAGTGAGAGTTGAATTATTTTTTTTTTGTATTAATAATGTGTAGAAATAGTGAGTTGTTATATTAAATATTGAAGAATAGATATTTAGTTTGGATCCACCTCTTACTCCTTCTTATGACAATTGAAAAAGACAACTCATAAATATATTAAAAATCGCACGTCAAAATGCCATAATTTCCCTAATCAGGTCGATTGGTCCTCCTCTATTCTTCATTTCCTTGCGATTTGGCAACACTAAATTAATTATTGACATTGACAGCCCCTCAACCTCAAATAATATCACCAAAGAAATTAAGATAATGGTCAATTGGTCCTCCTCTCTTCTTCATTTCCTTGCTCCTCTTTCATCCGCAAACTCTGTTTCATCTCAAAATTCTTCATCTAAATTTTAAATGGGTACCAATCTAATCGGAGAAGAAGAAGGTCAACATTCCATTAATATTTGGCAAGTCAACGAAGATCGACATTAGCATCTATGCAACAAAAACTATCAGAACCTCCGAAATTACTAAGCAAATCCAAGGACACAGCAATCTTGTTGCATTTTTCGAGCCCCCAAAAGCCTAATTGACAACACTCTGGGCGATCATACCAACTCTCACATAGTCTCAATCGGTCCGTACCACCACTGGGCCAACCTCATCTCAAGATGATAGAAGAACATAAAATGGAGATTCCTCGGTTTGTTACTAAATCGGACTCAAATGGTTGGGTTAGGATTAGAAGATTTATTGAAGGCGGTACAACCACTCGAGATGAAGGCTAGAGAGAGTGTTACTGCCGAGATCATTCATTTTATATTTGATGAATTTATAGAGATGTTGGTTTTAGATGGTTGTTTTATTATTGAATTA